>JAQGAB010000068.1:0-51053 GCA_034696565.1 Isotomurus graminis
TTCGCGCTTCCATTTGATACACTTGTTGTATAAAAGCTGAATCTGTGAGCTTTAGAAATAAACACCGCTTCAACTATTAAACGCAGTTCCATTCCTACGAAAGGTTGAATATTAAGCAGATGTCATTAGTAAGTCACTATGTTTTACACTTTATTTGTAAGCTCTGCTACAAAACAGATCACAAAAAGCCGCATAAGAATAATAAATCATCAACAAATAAAGGTCACATTAAGTTGACGAATGGACAAGAGAATCATAGACATTTAGCAGTACGGCGGACGACGAGCTGTATCTAGATAGATCTACCTTGTCCCGAATTTGCCGGTAAATTAATCCCTATTAATTAATGCGGATGAGTTACTGATAAGTTTAGCGATGATTTTATAACTTACAAAACACCTGGCTGTTAATATTGGTTACGTTTGCATAACTCTACTGACCTGCTTGTTGAGCTTAGTAATGGATCGATATCAGAATTAGTATTGTGTAATTATATTTCAAAAATACAATCAAGAATAGCATATTGAATTCCAGGCGTTCAGAAGTCAACGCATACGGAACTTGATTATAAGATTGTTATTGAGACCTTGATAAATCATATGGAAAGGGTTAGTGGAAAGTAAGGAGAATGCGGACACCCCCACGGGCGATGAGACTAAGGAATCTTATGATTTTGAAGTGCGTCACCACGTAGAAGTTTCCAAAGTGGATTCCAATGGGTTTGCAGGACTTCCTGAACTTGTGAAAGTACCTTATTTCTTCACCTTTTGCTCCCCACACTACTTTTGCATTATCAACTCCCTTAAGTGTTTTCCAAGACTTGACTGTCTCCCGGGAACTCTTCTCTACACAGGCACAGATGTAAAGCAAGTTTGTCCAGACAAGCGTCATGACAGAGATGATAGAAACAACTAGGAGGAATCCAGGGGCTCCGAGTTCCGTAGGATGGCGGACAAGGACAAAAGTACAGATATTAAGAGTTCTGGAGATGATCAGCTGGACTGGAACGAAGGTAGAGCGTCCGATGTCAGCGAAAATGTTGTTTAGAAACTGCAGACATCGGAAGTTCAATGAGATTCCTGAGATCTTGCGTACTGACCTTAAGGTTGAATATTCTCTCCGCCCCAAACTATACAAAAACAATGCCAAGGACTTACTGAATGGATTAGTTGACCTGTATAAGGGTCAAGAGGAGGTTATTAGTTACATACTTGAGCTCGTGGTTGATACGGACCATGACGAGGGGAATGGCTAGACCAATAATGATATAAACCAGAAGGGCGTACACAGTGGCAGGTAGTGTCCAAGAGATTGTTATGCAGTAGATGAGGTTAAGGGTCAGTTCCACAAATACAGGGGCCCTAAACGCGGATGTGACATGAAGAGGAAGGGAAGGGTCAAACAGGAAGAAGCAGATGAACCCCACGACCAAAGCGCGCAAAGCCCAAGTCGTCGTCCGTATCACGTGGTTCACATGACTCAGTCGAAACAATGAACGTCGCTTCTCCTTCCTTGCGTACTTATCTAAGGAAATTATAAATTAAGTGGTTGGTGACCTCATGAATGGGACACAACTAACCTGTGAACCACTCAGTGTATGAGAAATAAGCGTTGACCATCACTGTAGCGTCTTGTGGTTTGAATATAGCGACAATATGATAGATGCTTGGACACAAGAGTGCCAGAAAGGCCATTGACACAATTAGGAGATGGAAGGTGCTCCCCGCATAAGGCGTCTTATAAATCAGGACGATCTGCCAGGAGAGAAAGATAACGTACATCCCAAATAAAGAGACATAAAACCCCCACTTGACTCTCTGTCGACTACACTTGGTTATCCGCATTCGGTTGCCCTCCCACTCGAACGGCAACGAACCCAGTTTCGAAGCTGAGCTAATGACTTTGGCGTACTTTTCCACCTCCATCTTTTTCGCAGTTGTTCTTTCGACAAGGGAACAGGATGACTATGTGTAACACTAACGTACACGAGCTTCGTTGGAATTTATTTAAAATCAATAAGTCGATTGACCCCGATTAACCTGCACACTATCATTAACTTTGAGTTTCCCGTTGGAGGAGAGCCAATGTGTAATTTGGAGTTATCAAGCAGCCCATCATCATGGGAATTGATTCAATCAAATTCTGTAGTCGAATCGACAGTGAACTGTGAAGCATATGAGTCGATTATTATGCCCAGCCCAATTATATTAATTCCACACTGGAATAGGTTAACCTATTCCACTGAACCGGTTAATATACATTCTCATACAGACAATCCCTTTCCGCCTTTAAATTACCTGTGATTGCACATTCGCATAAAACACGTCAGGAGCGCCTTAATATTCAAAGCAATTTTGATCTCCTTTTGCGCTGTGGCTCAGATGGAAGTGCTCAAAGAAACATTTGAAAATGCATCACCAACTCTAACCCAACCTTATCGAAATGCAAGATGAATGATACAACAGGTGAACGAGGTGTGTGAATGATTTAGTCCCCTATTTAGTCATTACTAATTCCTGTCCATATGATCCTTAAAACCTTGATTGTTAATTAATGTCATTTCTGTCCTTGTGTTAAGTGTTCTCACATTCAAACTCTTTCAATATATTTTATTCAATTTCAACAAATACCATTGTTTTTAGGAATCTCGACTGCTAATTATGGAAATGCTCGCAAGTCTCTTTACTGTGGAATGTACGAGTCATAACTAATGACTCATTAAGGTCACATAAATTTACATGAGCCGTAAATGATTCACTTAAGCGTATCAACGGGCCCAGTGAACATTCTCGTTTCTCGGTTATCTCTACTTCTCTAAAGCAGATCACAGTGGTGACTGGTGACTTACATTTACGAACAATGAACGCATACGTGACTTTTCTTGTACTGCTGTGCGTGTCAGTTAAAGCACGGAAATCTGGCAATGGAATGATTTCAATTGTTGGCCCATCATGTCGTAAGTACCTCATCAAGTTTAACAAAGCAGTCTTATACATTTTTAACCTCTTTATTAGCCTTACCCGAACATTTTGTAATCAATGAGCTTCCCATGAAGACTACGCTTCCCCCAATCTTGGTGGTTAATGAAGGAAGTTGCATTAAGTAAGGCATCTTCGTTTTTTTGTGAACTGGGTATCTAATTGATTTAATTCCAACGATATCTCAGGAACTTTGAAGGATTCGGGGTCTCTAGTTTGCTCTACAACGTATCCATTGACTTGTCAAACTCACGCATTCTCTTTGACATTAAACTTCCAACCTTCAAATTCACTGCAAAGAGTTACAAGTTTGACGGTCACTTGACCAGTACGCCATTTAGTCACAAAACATTTCCAAGTGGAGTTGTTTCTGGCAGTGGAAACTCCGCCTCTGGTTCGGTGTCAAACTTTAGAGCGAGTGGAAGTGCTGGAATACGTTTAAGCTTCATGGAAAACACAATTTCCTGTCAATCTCTGGAAATTAGCAATATCCAATTTGATTCAATTAAGATGGATTTTAGTAATGGAGTTTCTTTCGATGGACTCCCATACGATTGGAATGATTGGAGCAATAATATCAAAAAACAATTTGACAGTGAGTATCTCAGGAACAAAGATACCGTTGTAGCCAAAGTTCTGCTTACACTTAACAACTATCTTGCGGTAAGTTTTCTAAAGGCAGTTTGTTTTATTATTTAGATTAATATTAATTTGTTGTCTTCACATTCATTTATTCCAGAGTACTTCATTGATGGACTTGTATAGCCGCCTTACACCGAAAGCTAAAAGAAGGTGTTAAATATTAACTGATGTCGCATATGGAGAATTACTAATTAATGTGGGTACAGTTATTAATAAAGTAGTGACATATCCAATCACATATGCTAATTTTCTTCTGATTTAACGCGAACATCGTTTTAAACCAACCTCATTTGTCCCAAGTAACCGAAGTTCCACTCACTGCCCGTTTTGGACACGGGAAATCTTCGAAAGTGCAGGTGAGTTCAGAGATTTCAAGGAATTGAAGCTATTAATTACTATTAAGTATATTTGCATTGAGGGGCGGAGTGAGACTTGAGTGGGTAGAGGCCATCACCACCGGTCACAAGCCTCCACACTTTCCCTCCTAATAAAGAATTACAGACATTGCTGTGAGGTCAAAGGTGAAAAGAAAGTCTGGGAAGAAATAAAAGGTCAGGGATTCAGAGGAAACAGCAGCGCGTTTGTGAAATGCGGGGAAACGTGAGACACTCCCAGCCTGAAAGAAGGCGGGAGTATTTTGTCCTTTCACTCGCCTGCTGATGACTCCCACCAAAACAACTTTCATTTCTCCTTTTTATTATTTTGACGTTTGAAGAAGGGGTGCCGTCGGGATGGCGTGTGAGAACGGAGGCTACTGCGTTAGTCGTGGAGGTCGCGTGGTGGGACTGCTGGACGTTGACGCGTTTCTCGTACAGGTCTACGCTAAGGCGATTGCAAAAGGACCCGAATGGAGAGTTCATTTCGAAAACTTCCCTCTCTTCGTTGCTGATCACTTTACACATAATCCGTAAGTAGTAATGATGATGAGTTGGCGGGACGTCAATTAAGGCGCTGTGTGTGTGGTTAGAATCGTGTCAGTGAACAAAGCGGGAAGGTCTTTTGGAATACGCCAAGGAATGGGGGCTTGGAGCGTTGGAGACGTTCCTGTAATGAAACCCCCGCTTTGGAGACAACGGAGACACGGCATGCCGGAAGTATTGACACCCTACCGCGCGATGAACGACATAATAAACGTCCTCCTGGACTTTAGGAATCAAATGAGCCTGACCTACATTGTAGAGCGCGGTGAGGGAAGCGAAGTGTATTTGGACTTGACTGAAGACTCGTCTAACATGGCCAAGTGGACAACGTCACCTCCAGAGGAACACATGGACGTCTTTTTGGAGATGAAGGAGTTGTCATTGCGTGGCGGGGAGGTTCACACCTTCTACAACGACATTCTTGAACCTCAGACCTCGCCTTCTTGTGGATGCCTTCAACGTCACATCCAAGCCGCCATATTAATAAACCAATTGAAGACCGCGTTACTTGAGAGAACCCAATTCTCCGCTTCCTGTGGCGTTGGAAGTAACAAACTAATAGCGTGGTTCGCACGGAACTCCCATAAACCAATTGGAACGACTATTCTAACACTGGAGGGATTGACTTGCCGCGTTGGAAAGTGGTTTCCTATCCTTCTTGTGCCGCAACTTCCCCTTTCCATCCTGGATTCACTTAAAAACCACTTCCCAAACGAGACATTAACTTTTCACCGACTTGGTGGGTTGGACGACGCACTTCTCCTCAGACTCCTCACCCCCAAAGACTGCAGAACTGTTAAACAAGTTGTTCGTGACGTCGCCGCAGACTTAGTAAAGCCAATGCCATTCGTGTCTTTTATCAGATTGACTGTTGACGTCAGTCCTCCAGTGTCTTGTGAGAATGACAACGTCAAAGTGAAAAGTGTCATGGAAGATTTAGTGAGAGAACTGTTTCTATTCCTGGAAGAAGAGCATCGCGTCTATTGCCGCGTGGCGATGGAACTCCACGTTCATTTTGTGCCGCCAGAAGGAGGACGACCGCGTGGAGCAATTGACGTACCGGAAGAGCATCGAGTGTCCCTTCCTTTCCCTTCACGTCAATTCTACGGAGGTAGACTTGAACAACCCGACGCGTATGTGGAGCGCGTGGCAAGAGAGATCCTTAGAAGCGCGCGCTCCAACTGGGAACTTGTGGCCACAGACTTCTGCACGTTTAGCGTAACGGCAGCAAAGTTCTTTGTGTTTAATCCGGAGATATTTCCACCGTTCAATCAGCCGCAGCTGCTTCCTATGAACCAGTTCTACCCCCCACCCCTCGCCCCCTTTCCCCAACCGTGTGTCCTGCACTTCCAACCCGCACCCTTTGCCCTTCCCCTCCCTCCAATCAGGTACTGACTAGATAAGTAAGATTGAGATTAAGTATTCTGCTCTTTATTAAGTGTTTTTGAATTTTGATTAAAGAAAGTGTCGTGTGTAAGAAGTTGTGTGGCTGCTGTACTAAAGTTTATTAATAGTTTTCGACCAGCGTCACAGAGGGGAGGTAATAGTAGTGCGGATTAAGACCTTAGGATCTCATACACATCCACCACCGACAGCGCATCCATCTGAGCGAGATTCATATGTATGACATAATGACATTTAGTCAAAAGAAGGGGCTATGATTCTGCTGTGTACATCTTGGTTGAAAGAGTAGGTCCAGTAGGTTGACTACATGGCGAGGCGAGATAGATAATGGATTCCGAAGTCAGCGTAGCTTATGTACGTTACTTCCACGGAGAATCTGTTGTAAACGTAGATTTGTAGCATTGAAAGTCGGAGAGGTGTGAGAGCTTCGAAAGAGTCTAAAAATAGACTGACGAGATGAAGACTTGGAAGACTCGCGAAAAACAGAGGCGACACTCACATGTGGAAGAGTCACTGCTTTACTGCTTTCTCCCGTCCTCTTCTCACACGCCAATCTTCTGCCCATCTAACAGTTGTTCTTAGGGATCACGCCATCCCCCCACAACATTTATGTTACGGCAATCAGAGACTTCATAAGACTAGACTAGTCGTCTCTCCTGATAAACTCAAGTTATGTAGTTGTGATTCTTAATCCAATATTCCAATTGGGATAGGCTTAAATCAACCATTCCAGAACACAAGGAACAAACAAGCAGACTTAATGCTTGCTTGCTTAATGTTTTTAAACATTACAATTCGCATAAGCACACAGTTTACATCGTCTATATATTCAGTAGCTTAACATACACAGACTTAAGTTCTAACGAGAGCTGCGTACACTTTTACATTTAAAGTACCTAATTATTTAAAACGTGTCCATATTTGTTTGAAATCCCCAGCACAATTGCCTGTGCAATGGATGAAATAAAAAGGAAGTTTCCTCCTGGTTCCCGTTGTTAATAAAGACGACTGGTTTTTGCTGTGAACATGAGATTGGTTACCGGAAGTCCCGTCTTCTTGGGTAACAAGTTGTACAATTTCTGTCGACTTTGACAACACGTACTTTCTCCCAATATCAATTAATTGAATGGGATATTTGGCTTCGATGTATTCCCTCAGACTTCCAGTTATGTAAACGTCATCGAACCAAAAGTAGGGAACATCTTGACTCGCCAATATTAAAGGCTCCAACACATCTCTGGACATTATGTAAGCCATCCCAGAAAGATACACTGGGTATTCACTTGGCGAATATTGTTCATGTGAAACGTACCACTTGCTTGATTCATCCCTCATGGGGTTTCGCAGCCCAGGAATACGTCCTATGATGATCCGTTGCTTCTGCTTATGTGAATCTATTAATTTAACAACTTGAGGAATGTCAACGTACACGTCATCATCCATCTTGAGAACAAACGAACTGTTGGGAAAATATTGGGACGCGTATTTCATTCCCATAATTGATTTGTACGTGAGGTTCCTGTACGCGTCTACAAAGCTTCCTTGGACAATGTCGTTGAATTGCTGAGCTTCTTTGAGTAAGGATTTCTGATCTTTTGGTTTAAAAGGTTGTCCGATGATGAATACTTTGCGGATTTGCCAGCCCAGAAGGAATTTAATTGATCCCCAGGTGTTTCGAATGGCATTTCGTTTTTGGACGTTCCTTGGACCGGAGTTGATTATAAAGAGGAGTTTGGCGTTGTAATTCTTGTCTTGTGTTTTAGTCGAGGGTTTAATTACAAAGTGGAAATCTGTGAGATTGATGAGTAAGTTGGGGGTTGAATGTGGCTGGGATTTTGGAGGTGATAGACTTTTGATTGTCTGGGTTTGGACAAAGAGCATTAAGGTAAAGGTGAGAAGAGTGGAGGTGATAATTGCTGCCTTAAACTAAAAACAATGAGTATTAATACTAATAAGTTAAATGTATGAGTACTTGTACAGTGTACAGCTTACCAGCAATCTTAATCGGAGTCCACCGGGTTTGGGGGATGAATGGAAGGGTAGAATATTCTCAATCAGGGCCTTCTTGACTTTCGTCTGTTCTTTGACCCCCACCTGCTTATCGTGATGACTCTTGATTGTTGGTAGTGCAGATGCCATGGTTGTGAGCACTTGCAGGAGTGGAAGTCGCAGGTTGGTATTATAATAACGGCCTGCTAGAAGGTTATGATAGTGAAGGAAAGAGCCGTGAACGGTGAATGAGCTAAGGAGATGTGAGTAAAAAGAGTAATAACCCGTTGGTTTTTTACATTATCTAAAATTAGAGTTGTTGGAATTGGTGTAGGGTACCCTTAAGCAGTTGACACATCCCTTAGGTGTGTTCCTTCGGGGACTTTCTAATCCTTTAAGTGTAATTCTGGGTCTCACCTGAGTAAAAGGCAGATTTGAGACAAGGAGGGTGAAAATATTAAAGTGTTGGACGACACTTGAGGCAAGGTCGTTTTATAAAATGTCCAGATTGGATCGGTGCTTTGTATGAGAAATGAAAGGTAGTTTTAAGAAACTAATAAAGGTTTCCATTTGGTATAATAAAGTAGAGGGAATACATTTAAGATATTCTTAAAAAGGTAATAGTAGTAATAAAATAAACTCCAGACTTTATGTACTCAAACTGCATCAAAAATGCATCTCTCCTGTGTTGCATGTTGATCAAAAGTCTCTACATGTGAGACTTCCCATGAAAGCGGTCGGACCTGGGAAGGAACCTTTAGCACAAGAATCTCGGATGACCTTTGACATTGGCACTCAACGTGGTACTTGAACTCCAAGTTACTCTAAAGGCTGTGCGGGTTTATGACCTTCTGAGTCACTCAGACCATATTTCGCTCATCCATCTGAGCGAAATTCTTCTGGAGACACGGTGAGGATTATTAATCAAACGAAGGGACTATGATTCCGCTGTGTACATCTTGGTTGAAGCAATAGACGATAAAGAGGTAGTTTATGTCGAATAGAGCGAGTCCAAAGTCAACATAAAAGTTTCTTTGTTGTATGCGGGAGGTGTGACTGCCAAGGACGAATTCAACGGCGACCATTTGGGCGACGGAAAGGAGGAAAAGGAGGAGAAGGACTTTGCTCCACAACCGCATCGGCGCCTCGTCCTTCCAGTGGAACTAAAACCCATAAACCCAAGTCAGTTAGTGTTCGAGAACTGTCGAATATATATTGACGTACATTGTTAACGGCATGAAAGACGAGGACGGAAACGACAATAGCAACAATGGAGCGGAGGGCTACCAAAGACGACTGGATGATGAGCAGCGAGTCTGGAAGCACACACGAGTTACTTAAGATTAACAGAAACGCGAGGGAGTGACGTACAGAATCTGAGGTTGGCGTGGAAGTCATCGGATGCCGCGAGAAAGGTGAGGTCTGCCGCACTTCCACTCAGTACCAAGACGTACAGGACCTGCGACACAGCAGAGGTGTACACAACTCAAGAAAGACATGAGGCTACAGTATCTTACCACTCGGGCAATGGAGAAATTCCGGAGTCCCACTGTGAGTTTGTCGGGGGGAGTGGTCCCGTCACTTTTGTTGGTCATTTTGACAGAGACTCTGATTCAATGGGGAGTGTCCAACGGAACCTGGGGAACTGGGAGATGCGAAGAAGACTAAAAATAGACGGAAGCTGATGATGATGACTCGCCCAAGAAAAACCGGAGGCAGAGTGGGATGAACACCCGATGACATGTCGGATACTTGGATAGCGCTTTCTGTCACTGAATTCTACAATACCCTTAAGTTATCAAACTATCATAAATATGGTGAGTTAAAAATTGTGGCTGAAACTATTTAACTGGAGCTTCATTACTTTAGTAATAATATACGGAAGTGAAAGTCATGAATGTAACTTATTCCGGTAACCGCTAACCATGTTATGAGTTTAAGTATACGAATGATCGATTAATAATTAAGGGGAAAAACTAAATCAGGAAATGAATCCAAGTGTGAGTTTCCTCCCCATTTTCTCATGTGCTCATTAGTTCATCGTCTTTTAATTTCACTTTGTAAACGCGTGCCCAAATGTTTAATTTTTTTCAAAATGCAAGGTAATTGGTCAAAACCCTTTTGTTCAATTACACTGAAATAATTACTAGCGCATAGATCACGATGGTGTGTGGAAAGTGAGTTTATTGGTCATGTCGACGGGGATTGTAGACGAGTGTGGAACACCCCCCAAAAATACCCGTGTAAAAAAGATTGCTGTAGGTTCCAGGAACTCGATTCCACAGGGCTGTGTTCCAGAATTTAAAAAAATGTAGGTGTACACAAGATGATGTGCATATTTCCCCGTCCTGGTTAGTTGGTCTTGAAATTTCATGCTTATAAAACATGACTTATATAAGCGTAAGGACTTTATCTTTGTTGATAACTGAACAACTGCACAATCCGTATGGATTTAAAACTTCAAAAGAACTCGAGTCTGGGAAAATCCACACGTTATCATTCATCGCGCTGTGCTTCATGGTGATAAACATGACATTATATAACTCTTTGTTTTGTTGTAGTTGTAAATATCGACGACAGATTGATAACGCAAGGAAATCCAGAGATTAACTCAGCAAACATGAAAATATCTTGACTGGTCTCTCTTAATTTCAACTGGCATATGAGGATTCGAATACTACAATCAGTTCTTTTGGATTCGTCGTGCAGTCCAGTATGAACACCTAAAGCTAATTAGTCCAAAGAGACGGGTCCAAAATGAAGAGATTTAACGTGATTTCCAATATTGTCATTTACATAATAGTTGTTGGTACTGTAAAATCAGGAGTTGGTCAACTTGATCCGATTGTGCAAAAGGCAATAGATGAACTCGTTGAGACTGAAATTATTACCAAGAGCAAAATTCCAGCGATGAGCTTAGGAATCATTAAGAATGGAGAAGTTGCGTATACCACCGCGTATGGGAAGAGGGACGTGGAGAATTCTATTCCGGCTGATGAGTCTACGCTGTTCTTTATTGGATCGATTTCAAAAGTAGGTTGATTGTATTCCCAGAAGGCAAACGAAAGTATGATATGGGTTTAATTGGTTGTCACTCGTTATTCAACTAATTCCAGAGTTTCACTGCAACAATTTGTGTGAAAGTTTTGTCTGAAAAGTTTCCTGAGCTGGGAGAAGCTGTTTTGGACACACCAATAAGGAAACTGATACCTTCATACAACTTTACCTTGAGCGACAGGTAAACCAAAATAGAACTAAGGAAAATGATTATTATGCCTTCGTTAGGTAAAGCTGGAAGATATGTAATTTCACTTGTAATTAGGTATCGATCAGAACGTACTTCGTTTAAGGATCTATTAGCACATCGTGTTGGAGAGGAAGATCCGTCATTGAATTTTGCTTTTGGTGTGTCTGATTCCAAGGAAGTTTTGTAGTAAGTGATGTGAATTAGCTTAATAGATTCTTAAGAACTTAATGAAACAATTAATCAAATTTTTCAGCAGATTAAGATACGCGAAGGAAACGTATCCGTTCCGGAATAATTTCTTATACAGCAACGGTCATTTCGCACTTGCAGCTGATGTCATAGCGGAAATTGCTGGAGTGCCTTACCTGCAACTGGTACAAAAGACATTTTGAACTTGTGATCAGGATTTTGTAAACTCATCACTCAACCACGTACAACGCTTTGACTTTTTAGCTCGAAGAATTACTCGCAGAACTGGGAATGAGTGACACAACTTATTGCAAAGCTACTGATGATCATGACAATATGCCTAACAGAGCTGTTGGATATTATTATAATGAAACGATTCATCGGTTTAACAGCGAATTCTACAAGTACTTTTACAGATTTTCTCAGAATTTCTTAGAATTCAACGACTGACAAACACTGTTTTTTGTAACAGAACGGTTCTGCCAGCAATTCCTGCTGCTGGTATGTTGAGTAACGCAGTGGACATGACGAAGTATGGATTGTTTCATTTAAACCTTGGAAGAGTTGGTAACACTCAATTGATTCCAGAGGTAACTTAATTGCTTTGTTCATGGCCTCCTCTGTATTAAGTATTATGAAGGTGAGAAACTTTTATTTTTCATGTAGATTGTGATGAAATGGATGTACAAAATTAACAATCCCCTTCCAACATCGTGGAAAACTAATCCCGATGAGCAGGGATTTTTAGATGTTGGCTACGGATTGGGATTTGGGGTTTCCGGACTTGATGGTACTTTTAATGTATTTTATGCAACAGCGTTACGTGACCGAAGGATTTGTAGTACCTTAAGTTGGAATGTTCTATCTTTTGTAATTATGCAGGTTGGCAAGTTATCCATCATAATGGTTATCTTTCTCCGTTTGTAAGCCAGTTTACTCTGTTTCCTGCACTTAATATTAGTATATTTACGAGTTCAAGTTCCAACGGAGCAATTCGGGAGTTTCATCTTCCTCAACTGGAACTTCATAAAGAGATTTTTAATATTCTGCAAGGTATTTGAAATAATTTGAATTACTAGTTGGATTGTGACAATGAGATGATCGATCGTTCATATATGGCTTTCAGGAGGAGTGAGAAAAGGTGAAAAGTCTACGCAGTTTCTTATTGGTAAGTGTATGTACGATTATCTACTTTGGAAGCCGTTAGATACCTTCCCATCAAGATATCTTCAGCACTCTCCTGTCATTGAAAATGCTAAAGCTCCATTACAAGCTGGAGAGATCTTGGGCCATTATGGAAATGGCTTAATGGGTAAGTGTAAAAGTATGTATGCATCATTCATAGTTGAAAGTTCCTCACTACTTTGATTCTGACTCGCAGGTGAGCTGGACATCACAGAGAAATTGAATTCTTCTGGTCAACTGCAGCCGTATTTGAACTACGGTGACTGGGGTTTCGGATGGCTTCATCAGATTTCCAACAACGCTTTCTCCTTCCAATGTGAATCAGACTTCGTACAGACTTTCTACAACATAGGCTTGGATGAAGCATCTGTGGAAATTACTGTTTCATATGACAGTGAATCCCGAATCCTTATCTTCAACCAAAGCGGATCAATTAATGAATTTGAAAAGAATCAAGAACTTGTAAATCTTCCTGAACAACCGTGGAACTCTGATTCTTGTGGACCAGAGTAAAACTGCATAATAAAAATAAAATAATATAGAATTTGGAAGGAGTAGAAATGCTGACCTGTTGATTTCGCGAATGTTTAGCGTGAGTCCTGAATAAAAATCAAATATAAATGAACGTGATACAGGCAAGTCCAGAAGAACTTCCCCACACTCGGGACTCCGTCTTCAAATGACCGTCACACATTAAGAGCCCCTTCAGCACTAAATCCTTTCTTACAGACTTCACACGTCACCCGACCACTCGCATTGCCGGACCCGGAATCGCTGCATGACTGTCCTCCAAGTATCTCTCCTGGCCATATGACGTCATAAAGGTTTCAACTAACTAAATCGTATCAATGTTCCTAAGCCCCACCCACCAAGTGCTTATGTCTTAATGATAGAATGAAATGTGAAGGAGAACCTCTTATCTCTTATGTACAAGTCCCAATGATTCATATTGTTTAAATCGGCCTTTTTATTATTTCTACATACAGGAATTTTAAAGCGTGCGTTTCAACACGTCCGTATTCACAGGATTCATTTTGGTATCATTAAATACAACAGTGCTTTTCAGCAATTTAGACTACTTAAATTGGGATCTCGAAGTTAATATCTACCTTTGCGGACCTTGCAAGTTTAACAATACCAGACAACTTAACCGCAAGACGAGCAGCTTCGTCCAAGTTGTCACAAGCTAAAATTTTCATTCCAGAACTGGCGATGAGAACTTTGGCATCATCCACATTGGTACCCTGAGTACAATAATTATTAGAATTACAAACATCCTCTCGGACGAGTAAAGGTAATTATTATTAATTAACCTGGAGTCGGGCAATTATGGGTGTTTTCAACTTGAGTTCCTCTGCTGCAGCGATAATCCCTTCAGCAATAACATCGCACCGCATAATCCCACCAAAAATGTTGACCATCACTGCGTGAACCTTAAATACAGATTTATGCTTATAAATTGCTTCCTTCTAATTCAAAATATACTGATCACAAGATCACAGGTCATACTTTGGGATCGGCAGTGATGATTTTGAACGCTTCTTTGACCTGAGCCGCTGTAGCACCACCTCCAACATCCAAGAAGTTAGCCGGAGAGCCACCATGAAGTTTAATAATGTCCATTGTGGCCATTGCAAGTCCGGCACCGTTGACTAGACACCCGATATCTCCATCAAGAGCGATGTAATTCAGGTTATGTTTTGCAGCTTCCACTTCCTTTTCATCTTCTTGAGCCCAGTCTCTGTACGCAAATATTTCCTTTTGTCGGAAATCAGCGTTATCGTCAAACCTAATCTTGGCGTCCAGACTGATAACTGCAATCGTTAGTAATCAAGCAATTAAATCATGTCACTCATCTACGGTTGCATGTGCGACATAATATTCTTGAGACTTACACTCTCCGTTAGAGTCTTCTGCCAAAGGATTGAGTTCAACCATAAGAGCATCTGTTTTGCAGAAGAGTTCATATACTTTTAGAAACATCTGTGAGATTTCGTTGGCTCTATCTCCAAAGCCTAGTTTCTGTGCCACTGATAAAGCTTTCTCGGCGGATAATCCTTCTTGAATGTCAATGGGGATTTTCAAGATCGCATCAGGATTCTCCGCTGCGACGTCTTCAATGTTTATTCCGCCTTGGGACGAAGCAATTATCACGGGTCCCTAAAAACCAAGAAATAGGATAATAACGCTTTTCACTTGAAACTTCCAAAAGGTAAAAGTTACATATAGAAATTCTACAAACCCCGAAAGATCGTTCCATCATGATACAAAAGTAGTATTCCTTCCGTGGGTACTTTCTCTCTGTGATCATGACACTATTGCAAATTCTTCCAGCTTCTCCAGTCTGCTTAGTCACAAGGTAGTCTCCGATCATCTGTCCAGAGATCTTTCCAGCTTCCTCTGCCCTACAAAAGCACAAAATTCCCATTAATCCTTAATAATCCGCCTTATTAAGCAACCTCGCAACCTACTGAAAGGTTATCGACATCCAAAGATGAATGAAAATACTTACGAGTAGACTAGCTTGACTCCTCCTTTAAGTCCCCCTTTGAAGTGACCTTTACCTCTCCCTCCAGTCAGAACTTGGGCTTTGATAACCAAATCTTTAGTTCCCAGGTCTTGTGCTATCTTCGCCGCTTCGGCACCCGTCTTGGCCACACCAAACTTGGGCACAGGGATTCCATTATTCTTTAAAATGGTATAGCTCACATATTCATGGACGTTGAGGAATCTCTTCGACTCGTGCAGCACCGTCTGCAATATTTAATCAACTTGGCACTCATCCAACTTATCCAACCATCTCAAAATCCCAAGCCCCACAAACTAAACTATCAAAACATACAAATCATGTCTCAGGTGATTCAAAAGAACCCATACGATTTAATCTTTGAATTCTGAATTAGTACAAAGTGCAAACAGCAAATCCAGTCCAACCCAATCCACCGAAAAAGTATTCCGTCCTCACTCAATGGATAAGCAGTTTTAATTAAGTACCTGAGGGCTGCTCAAGACACGGGAGACAGCAAGGGCAGTTCTGTTCAGCAGGTGGGCCATTATTTGAGAATTAAGTGACTGGAATAATACTGAGGTGTATTAATTTGCAATTTGCAAAAACGACTTTCACCGAGTGCGAATTGATGGATGTTTTCATTCGCTGGGATGGGACGAGAGATTTGAATTTTCCCCAGACACCCCGGCGCGCAGGGTTTAGACTTCCTTCCCGCCACACCCACTTCCCCTCTCTCTGCATCCCCCATCTACTCATTCATGATTTCCACATCTTTCCATTCCAACCTTCAACTTTCTCTTTTGAAGTTGCTACAAATGACTAGAATTAGAAATCATGACAGGTGTGTTCCCCTTAAATGACCCGTTGTACATACATACACATGATTTGGTAAAGCTGCACACACAGTTAGTATTAAGCATTATAAATTTCATGAACATCTTTATTGGGTTCAGTTTTGTCTTTAATACCCATAAGATTACTTATGGGTAACAAAATTCTGTGTACTGTGTAGTCTGTCCAAAAGACCAACTCCCCATCACTTATTAGGTATAGACTATCCTATAGATAGACTCCATATCCATACATACACGCATTCATGGTGGAATTTTCCTCTTCTGGAGAACTACTCAAATCATCTGATACTACTACGAATATTCTTCTCTATAGGCCTAGTAATATAAAACTACACTCAGTGTGTATTTTTTTGATTCATTCAACAACACTCTACCAGCACATTGCTATAAATTACCAACGTGTTCGAAGATCTATAATTAAGAATCTGTCTCACACATGTCTTTCTTATTACTCAACTCAAGTTCAGAGTCCAGATTAGAACGGGTGTTAGTATTAACTAATCTGCAATATATCCAGGACATTAATGCGATTAATTACCACACTTTGTGTTCAAAGATTTACACTTAAGGATCTATATCTCTCCCATCTCACACACATGACACATGTCTCTTCACTCAAGTACAGCGATTAGATTAAAGTAGAATTGACTTAGGAAGGCAAGGATTAGAAGCAATGGGGAACTTGCGAATTATTACGATAATTTGGGTAGTTGGAATCCCTTTGCTATGCACAGGAGTTCCTCAAGCTAACGAAGGGTACGACTTTGGAGACCCTCGGATGGTGGAACTTTTGGACACTTGCATAGATGCACAGAATCATAAGACTAAGCCTGGGCCTGATGACTCCCTTCATCGCCAAGTAAGACAAATACCTCGCGTATATTTGTAATGTTGGTAAAACTTGTTGGGGTGTCCTTGCAGTGCTCGCCATGGGGAAACAGGTCCTGTTGCACCTCGGAGACCTCAGTGAACCTTCATTACCAAAAGAGTTACAATTTTGACTGGCACCATTGCTCTGCCAGAGGAAGGTTGTCTGATAATTGCACAAGACATTTTACACAAGACCTCTGTTTCTACGAGTGTTCTCCAAACGTGGGGCCTTGGAAAGTTAAAGTAAGACACATTAATTAATATAAATGTAGATTTGCGTTTGCTTAAGCGATTGCGTTCATGTTACAGGTCAACATGAAAATCCGAAAGGAAAGATTTTACAAAGTTCCTCTGTGCGCGAGTGATTGTGAAGCTTGGTTTAACGACTGTGAGAATGATTTCACATGTACTGACAACTGGGCCATGAATTTCGAGTGGGTGAAGGGAATGGGAAACAGGTGTCCAACGGGATCGACCTGCCGGACCTTCCGGGAAATCTACAGGGATGCTAAATACTTTTGTGAGACGGTGTGGGACCATTCCTGGGAAGTTGTTCCGGATAACGAGCACTGCATGCGGTTGTGGTTCGATCCCAGCGGTGGAAATCCTAATGATGATGTTGCCGTTTGGAAGGCAAAGGAAATAATACAGAAAATCAATCGTGGAGGTGTGTCGGACGGAATCGCCTTACAACGTGCCAAAAACGCTGCAACGCTCTACTCATCCCTTCTGCTCGCAGTGATTGTACAACTCTTGCACTGAAGATGAAATGTGTGTAACCCCCACGCACAGCAGCTCTCTCTGAATCTAATCAGCTAACTCCGGAAGTGAAGAGTAGGTAATAAAGAGATTAATAGTAAAGTCTGGAGAGCAAGTCAACACAAATGAGCTTGTCTATGCAAATATTACAATCAAACTTGGATCCCGTTCTTCTCATGAGAAATCTCAGTAACTAATAAATAGTAGCTACCTATATTCTATATACTAAACAGCTATGCAAAGATTCTGTAGATTAAGCCAGATGAGATGTATTAATAATAGCCATGTTCTTCAGGGTCACAAATGAGAAGAAAATTGATATTTTACGCGAAATGCGGTTGTTGATCTGTGAAATATTACTTACTAGATATTTTTATAAACTATAATGTTTCTATTGCAGCTCAGGGACTGAGTTAATTTAGGCGATGGGTAAAACAGTTTAGTTTCGTGAATGAAAATAGACTGTTATTGCATGAGTTTGTAGATTTCAAGATTACAAAGATTGTATTATCTTTAAACATGTGTCATATCTTTGAAACCATTGACTGTGTAACACTTTCAAAAGTTATCAAAAGTTAGAATAACCACCGAGTACATCTTCTCTGTGTCTTTTCGAGTTTGTGTCAAATGTTACCATTAACTTGTTAGTTATTTTGAAAAGTGTGCGTGCTAAAAGGTTGTGTAGGTTATATAAAATACATTCAAGTTCAGATTAAGCGTACTTTAATAGTAGAAACATGTATCTTGAATTATCTTGAAATCAATATAACATTATCAATATTCAGTGTGTCCTGGGAAGTTAATATGAAATAGAGAGAAAGTCACAATAATTAATTTATCAACTTATAATCCCACACTACTTCCCTTCAGTGAGCTTCTTGGACTTATCCCAAAGAGATTTCATAACAGTAAAGTCCTTCATTTGAATATTAGGCTCATAGGGTTCACAGTTATCCAGGAAAATTCCTCCAATGTCTTCGAGCTGCGGAGCTAAGGCTGCATATATGACTCCGTGTGCACCGTCCTCGGTTGTCTGTATAATTTCGAGCCTTGCATTAGTTTCTAGACTAACTGAACACGTCTCATATGCAGTATTAGATAATCAATGTTACTCGATATGACGGGAAGCACTTAAGGAGTACAGATATAGCCCACCACAAGTTGTCCCAAAGTTTAGAAGGAACAATTCCAGGATGAACAGCGTAGACCCGAACTCGAGCGTTGTCTTCTTGCAACTTCAAATCCAAATACTTTGCATGCAACGCTTGAGCTAACTTTGAACATGCGTAGGCTCTGTTGGACGCATATGTCCTGCTATAAAGCATATTATAGTTATTAATTAGAAGAAAGCCTCTCAGGGTATTTAATTCATGTAGTACTGACTAGTCTTCGAGTTCATCCGTGTTAATATACTGAAGTGCTGAGGCTATTGAAGACGTGTGAACAATTCTACAGCAACTTGTCTTTTTCATTCCCGTCTGTTTCATTGTTGGAAGGAGAAGGTTTGTAAGAAGATAGTGGCTTAAGTAGTTCACTTGGAATTGAGACTCACAACCATCTTCTGTCTTCTCATACGGAGGAAACATGATACCCGCTGTGAAATACAAGTAAAATAATAGCTTATCTTTGCTCTGCCATAATCAAATTGTCCTTTCCAGTTTCAAACGTACCGTTATTGAAGAGTAAGTCGACTCTGTTAGTCCTCTTCAACACTTCTTCCGCAAAGTTTCGTACTGATTTAAATGACTTGAGGTTCAGTGAAACATACTCCACTTTATTGGAAGGTAGGTCGGCTTTTCGAATAGCTTCGAGTGCATTGTCACCAGAGCATATGTCGCCTGTAAATACATGAACAGTTGTTCAGAACTCAGCAGATATCTAAAAACCAGGTAGACTTGTTATGCAACTGTACCTACGATTACTCGAAAGTTACACTTGAGCAAGATTTTAACTATTTCCAATCCGAATCCCATAGCACCACCGGTGACCACTGCAACTTCTCCATTTCTGTCAGGTAGATCTTCAATAAACACAGTTTACTCTAAGTCTAAGCTTTAAAAATCATCTGATTACATTGGATGAACAGATCACCTTTCAATCTCTGCTTTGTTTCCAACAACTCCTTAAATAAGAAGTCAGGTCTGATGTAGAATATCCAGTAGTACAGTTGAACTAGTTTTTGCCACAAACCCGTTAATATTTCCATCGTATTAGTTTATCAAACTCCGAGATGTGTAGAGAAGTGGTGCTGGTGGTTCATCAGATTGGACTGGAGAGATAGTCCAATGGATGGAGAATGGAGAGGTTCACTTATCAGATATTACAAAAATATTATTGGGCTTCATGAACTCCTCATTTTTTGTGGTCGATTGACGAAGCTTTGATTGAAGCTTATGAGAGATATGCTGTGGAATTAGTTTGAGGAGAGATAAGCTGTCCAGCTAGACTTCAGAGTGATGGGGGTCTCCTCTCCTCCAGTTGTTTGCATGTGTCTACTAACCTTGAAACCGTTGGATAAAGAACTGGAGAAGGCAGGAAGAAGCAAAGTCTTCCCCAATCTGTTTCGCAAATTCGCAACAAAAACCAGTTTCGTGAGTATTAAAGTAACGCAATCCAATAATCAGTAGGTAATGTAGGAATACATGCGAAGGGAATGTCATCGTCGCATGCTTTAATACTTTCATGACACGTGCAAATAGTCATATGAAAACAATCTCTCCAATAAATACTTCTTAATAAAACACGAAGATAAAAGGAAAGCAGGAGAAAGTCTAGCAACTATCCGTGATGACTTATTTAAGCTAATTGAAAGTATTCTTAATTGCATCCTTTTTGGAACACAGAAGAACAGTATGGGAACTGCGTTTGGAAACATCTGAAGTATATATACATAGAGGCGTGATGAAGCTTTTCTTGGAAAGGTGATGTAAGAGAGAAAGGTGAAAGGGTCTGTTTGAAGGGGAAAGTGTAGGTGAGTCATAAGAGACCATATGGCAATTCAGTTCATCTGACTCGCTGAACTACTCGAGAACCGGGAGATGAGGAAGCTATAAGGCTGGTGAAGAGGGATAGGGAGGGTCGGAAATGAAGATTCACTTGGATTTGTAGCGACTTCCAAAAATCTTCCTCCATGTCTTTCATCCTGGCTGCTCTACTTCCACCACCCGACAGATCCTCTTTTACTCTCACTCTCTCTCTGCATGGATGGATGGATATGGGATTCATCTGCAGAAGTCCACACTACACATACATACCATCGATGAACCCTAAAACACTCTCTCTCCCTCGTTGTCATCATTAGTAAACTCCCGTTGTTACATCCTCCGTGGCCAAGAGGAGTCGTCGCAGATTCGATCCAGAGAGACCTTGTGCCTTATCTCTGTGCCATAGTGTGCACTGTGCACACAGCCACCACTACACATCCCGTCATCCCAAAGCAGCCCAAAAACTCTTTCCCAGAATTGAGGACACACAATGAAGTGGATGTCAGTGGATGATGGTGGTGGTGGTGGAACTTGGAGGAATCTATAATACCAATACATCTTGTCTAATAATAAGAGGAAGGTTACATACACACTTGCTAATGATGTACCATTACACCTCATGCAGTGGGTCTCCAAATAACCTCATCAGATGAACGCATAGAGAGGAGGATATTTCCAACAGATGAATATGTCAAGTAGTAATGATGATGATAAAGTGGTGATAAGAGTGGTGGTGGTGGTTGCTATCAATTCCTCGGGAGGAGGAGGAGGAGGTTGTTGAAAGTGTGTCAGACTATATACGAATGTGGCAGCTGGAAATGAGGAGGAGTGAAGCCATAGCTTATTATACTCTCCTTCCGTACTCACCTGACATTTATTGGAGCCACACGCTTTTCCTTAATTGATTATTGCACACACATATACCCGTGTACTCTCATTTGAGGTCTCTGTAGGGAGAGAGTAAGTAGTACCACTACTGGAGGAATATATTGTACCTGTGTAGCCTTAATTACGGAATGAGGACTGATGAAGGTCATTCACAGAGACGCAGATGATGATGATGAAGGATGTAGTGGGATTGTGGGACTCTTGATGATGATGATCTCTTGTGAGATGTTCCTCCTGTGTTCTCTCACCATCATCGACCTTCTCCCACTTGGTCGATCCATCCACATCGGGTCTCTCTGTATGATTCATCATCAGTACTGAAGAAGCCGTGGCAGTGGAGAAGAGGGAGTATTCCAGAGAGAATAGGAGGAAGTGGAGGAACACCATCACCAGAGTGTTGTTGAGTGCTGCTGGAGAATTTTGGAGATCGCATCTGCTGCTGCTGCTGCTGTTGTTGGTGGTGCTGGTGGTATATGGGTGGCAGTGGTGGTGGTGGCTGCTGCTGAGGCCAATTCTCCAGAGTTCCATGGACGCATGTGAAATGTGTGGAAGAAGACTTGGTTGACGTTGCTGGTTATCTCCTCTTCTGCTGCTGCACCACCACCAACACACGTCAGCCAGTCTTCCTCCTCTTCTTCTCCTGGACGCACGCAGGAAGTGAAAATCGCTCCTCCTCAATCAATCGCTCACACTACGCGTGAGTTGAAGGGACTTTCTCCAGGTAAAATTAATATTAGTTACTCTTTAGTTGTGTAATATTAGGTCAAAGGTCACTTTGTAGTCAGTCAGAGAGTTTAGGTGACGAAATGCTGAGAAGAGACGGGTTTGTCTTCAGGGGCAAAGTGACGCTGTGTTTATATGTACAGATTTCCATGATGCTATTATCAGTAGTGCAACACTAGAGCTCTAGCTTTTGAGAGATTGTTTTTAGAAACTATGCTGGATAGAATTGGGTATAGAGTCAAGGGTCAAAGGGTACTTGTAATCTACTGGTAGGCACGAAACTTAATTTCCTGCAGAGGTGACTTTTGCTTCTGGTTTCTGCTGTTTTACCATTGTTGTTGGCTGTTGGTGACGTTATTCGTTCTATGTCGTATGCATTTTTACTGTCATCATAAATCCTATCAGAAAGGAAAGCTCTAGTGTTCGGGGCAAAGGGGAAAAGCTGTCCCTCGTCATTCTCTTTTGCGTGTGTGGGCTTTCTCCTTCTGTTGTTGCGTATACGAGCTTGTTTGTGTAAAGGTAAGGTGATCCAACTCAGGGCACAAGGTAATTGGAAAAACAAGCATTGGTTCACAATGAAACCGAGGTCAGAGGTTATCTCATCCATTTATACTCACCGGTCGTATCTTATCTGTAAATTGATACTCTCGTTATTATATTCATCACCACCTTCCTTGTCGTCTGTCAGATTTGCGATGGGAGTATATTACGGTACGGAAAGTATTCATTCAAACACACAAGGATAAGCTGATGATACAGAGGAGCGTTCTGTAATATATCATCTCTGTAATTGTTATGAATTCTTGGAGGTGGTGTGGTGAAATACTTGCTTGTGTATCTCTCCTCATGATGATTACTTTGCTCGTCATCCGTAACCGAGATTTGTTTTTATCTCTGGTAATAGTGGCTGCTGCGTTGGGTTGAGCAAATTAGTAAATTATTAGTTAAGGGAGCAAATGTCAATTATAGTTAAATTGATTGTAGTGGGAAGAAATAAGTTAATTGGGTGATGACGATGTGTAGCCTTGTGTAGAGGAAGAACAGGAGGAGAGTAATTAGGTTGTGATACATTACAACACCTGTTCCATCGTAGCGAAGATGATGATAAAGTTAGTGGTGACGGTTCAGGACGAGCTCTATGTATGTATATAGTAATTGTTAAAGACATTATTATTATTGGAGGTGAGATATGCAGTCTCATCATAATGATCGTCAGCGACTTAAGTAATGGACTCATTCCACATCCTCTCCTGCTGGTCTTCTTGTCCTTCAGATTCCCAGAGTAATACGGAGGAATGATGTGACACGAGCAGATGAGATGAGGAATATGAGGATGCTAAGTAAAGAGAGACTCAGACTTTTGTAATAATAGCCACCACCATCCAGTAATGGATTGAGGGATGCGAGAGTCTTCGAGAGTCTCATCTTCAGTAGAGCAGTGGGTAATACCAACCCACTACTTACTTCCTTAGCTCAAGGTTATTTCTTCTCACTTGCATAATCATCTTCGTCTCTTCGTCGTTGCGACGCTTCACACTCAAGAATTCTACCTTCTTCCATATTCAAAGATGACGAGGATTCGCTTTGGTTTAGAATTTTCAAGTACGAGGAGGAGTAGCTCTTCTCTAATTGAGTTCCATGAGAATGAATCTTCATTATGTGGAGCTTAAATTACTTTTCAGTTTAAACTGCCTTAAGCAGAGAGTGTCTTATGACTTTTTAAATTGTATTCAGCTAGGCCTGTGTAGGACATTAACAAATGTACGAGAGAGCTGAGGATATTTCCAGATTACGTACAACAGGTTGTCCGTGTATGAATTCTATGAATGAACAAATTACTTTTAAACAAGCCATTTATAGCCAAAATTGTTGATTTATCAGGTTCTTTTGTTATAATGTCCACTATCTTTAGAGTATGGGATCATATGTAGACCTTAAAATGACTCAAAGAGATTTCCAGTTGGATTAACTACGAGTGAGTCATTGTGGGATGATTAATGCAGTAAACCACGGTAATAGGTAGTTAGGAAAGGTTGTAATATTCATGTGTATGACACGTAACAATACATTTATCCCATGAAACCACTCTTCATTAGCGTATTTCCTGGGGTTTTTTGCGATATTTAGAAAGAGAACGGATATTGAAATTCCATTTAAGTCTTTAAGTTCATTCCATTTCCATTATCTGTGTTAAGCAAACGGAACGCCTGTAAGTAACAAGAATATTTAAAGATAACATCGAGATGGAATGTTATTATTAATCACTGCAAAGGAAATGACGATAGTGGTGATGGGCATCAGTCAAGTGAATGAGTCCTATCCTATAGAGGCAACATACCATCACCAGTCGCCTAATAATCAGACAGTTTTTGGCTTAGGAAGAATTGGCATTGTGGTATGTCGTCCCTGACCAGATCCCGAGAACGGATGGAATGATTTGCCCTAGCTGGCTGACAGACATACACGACTTGTCCTCTTGTCTAAATTTAGCCCGTTCCTTGTCCATTGTCAGTTGCTGAAAGCTCCTCCGGGTGATAGTGTAGGACTATAGGCTGCTACGAGTGGAGGACTCCCTCGGTCTTCGTATATTTGCATCATGGGATAGTTCAAAAGCCACGGGCCACAATAAGGAAGGATGTGCGAAAATTCTTCGAGTAGTTCTGTTTCTCTTGCTTCCTCTGAGTCTGAGCAGCGTAGCATAGCACACTGCGAAGACTCTCAGTTCTTGGGTTTTATTTAACAGGCGCTTTTAACCTAGATTTCAAGAAAAAAAACTTACCCACAAGCCCACAAGGATATTTCGCGACAAAATGAATAGTAATAAAGACTTCTGAAGATTCCCTATGCTTAATTCGTGTTATGCAGTAGTAACCGATGTTCTTCTTGGCTCTTGTCACTTGTCTTGCTCCTTCTTAGGCATTTGTATCTTGTGTGGTTAACTTTGCTTGTCCTGCATACTGCGAATACTATTCAAGTCATGCCTTGCAACTCATTTAAATGCATTGAATGATCACATGAATTGGACATTCCAAGACTAACACATGTTCTGTTGTTTTAATGCATCTTTCCAGACTGACGCTACTGAAGGAAAGAAGTTTGTCAGAAGGGTGACAAAGCTTTACAGAGAAAAATGAGTCGAAGCAAGAAGCCTATAGCCCCTCGTGTGCATCCTCAGGAAGAATCTTACGAAGAGAATTCAACGGAAGATGAAATCACTCAGGATATGGCTGATGGTTCCCACGAAGAGGAGCCTTCTACAAAAAAGTCAGCTGGAGGATCATCCGTATCTTCTAACCGTAACAAGCAATTCCGATGTACCATTTGCAACTACGTTACCAATGTGAAGGCTCGTTATACGAAGCATGTAAAGTATCATTCGATGCCTTCAATCAAATGCGATTACTGTGACTTCAAAACCCCATACAAATGGAACTTGGATCGACATTACAAAAATCATAATGGAGAAGGGAGCCTGTCCTGCCCTTTATGCAATTTCACATGTGACATCAAGCAGAGTCTAACTGTTCATATTCAGAACCATCATGCTGTTCTGCCTCCTAACATTGCTGATCTCATCAAACAATCGTTGGGTTATGCAGATGCTACTCCATCTTCTATTGAAGATTCCAAGGAGGAGTACCAATCGCAGTCTCCAACTGCTTCGTCCTACACTCCAGCCAAGACCAGTGGTGCAATTAAGCGACGGAATTCAAGTCCCGGAAGAAGTATTGGAGTGACTGGAGGAGCCTCAATTTGTGCTACAGGAAGGACTCCTATACTGACCATAACTAGAACATCATCATCACCCAGCCCGAAAAAATTGCGTTCTGATTCCGGTCCAAAAATGTTGGTCAGTAGTCTTCGTTATAACTGCCGATCATGCAACTACACAACTCTTTCTGAAGGAGACTTGAACAGACACATTTTAAGAGCTCATCAGTCAAGAAGGATAAGCGCATCCTCCGCTCCATCGTCAAAGAGAATGCCAAGCCTAATTCCCATAAAGCCACAATGCGTAAGAAGTTCTGCAGCGAATGCTAGTCAGAGAAAGCCAAGCCAGAGTTCACCTAAAGCTCATGAAGGTTCAAGTAGTAGCATTACTATCAATGGTTCGTTAGTAAAACATGAGGATGCAGTGCCTGTGGGTGATAGTTGTGCGAGTGAGTTAAGAAGAGGCGAAAACAAGTCGGACAGTTTTGAAGAGAAGTTAGCTTTCTTGGAATGCCTTGCTTTGAAACCAAATAAGAAAGCAAATAACATTTCTGAGAAGGACGAGGAAGAGAGAAGCTCAGCTCGGGAGTCGCAATCTCCTTCTTTGCAAGCTCCACGTAGTATTTCTGCCTCTCCTAAGCGAACTCCTACCTCCAAAGGAAGCTTCATATCGCGTAGAAGAACCTCTTTCTTTGACAAACTTACTCAAAAGTTAGCTGCTAACAGTAATAACACCACAACTGTGTGCAAGGTAGAAGTTTGTGAAGATGATGACTCGCATAACAATGAAGGTCACAGCTCGCATAGCAGTACGAAGGTAAATTCGAATTCAACTCGCTGTCAATATTGTCGTCATCGGTGTAAGAGTAGTGTGGACTTGATCTCTCATTTGGGCCAGTGCCCAGTAGCAAAGAGTCATTTGGTCGATACGACGACGAGCAAGGGAGAAGACAAGAAGGAGGCGAGGATGTCAAATTACTTGAACCACACGGAGGAAGGCATGGATGATAAGAGTAGGATTTTCGTGTGGAACGATACATCTTCAAGCAAGATGGAAGAAGAAAGGAGCAACGAGAGAAACCAGCCTTTGGGTGTGGAAGAAGATCTTGTGGGTTATGAGACAGAACCCGGAGTCGGATCAATTCACTACGAGGGAGAAGATCAGCAGAGCTTGGAGCACAATCAGAATCAAGATGAGTTGGCTGTCACAACTTCACGAAATGTCTACAAGTGCCCTCAAAATGCATGTGGATTCTGGGCTACCACTGCTTCCCGATTTCATGTACATGTAGTTGGACACTACAACCTGAAGCCGTTCGAGTGCTCACAATGTTCTTACCGAAGTAATTGGAGATGGGACATTACCAAGCACATCCGGCTCAAGACACTCCGTGATCCAAATCATGCGAAAGCGAAGGTCCTTCTAACTCATGAAAGTGGGGAGAGGAATTATAGAAAGTATGACAGATACTTGGTCAGCATGGATGTCAAGTATTCAGCAGATTCAAAGCTTCCAGATTGCAGCACAGTGGCGAGTAAGCGAATGGATGTTGAATGTAGTAGCCCAGGCTCAGGAGTTTCAACCCCTATGACAAGCCCAGTGACAATTCTTGGAAAAGCCTCTGCTGCTGCTGGTGGTAGTCAAGTTACAAAATTACAAATGCCAAAGTTAACTAAAGCCCCAGTGATGAACTACTGTGGAGGAGGAGTGAGTGAAAGTAATGAGACGAAGGAGAAAGCACGAGTTGGTTCATTTCCTCCATCTCTCAAGCCTATTTCCATCTCCCCTGTGAGTGTGAGTAATGCTCCGGGTTCAAGTCGGTCTTTTGTCGAAAAGAAAATGCTCGCAGGTTGTCAGATCGAAATCACACCTCATCAGGTATAACACTGCGAAACTATTCATTTTATTCAACATTTCCGAACATATATACTTATACTGAGGAACTTGTGTATTTGCAGGCTTTTGACAAGGATTCCAAACGAAGAAGTCCAAAAATTGTCGAGCTTAAATCAGTGGACAAGCATGTACAACAGGTCGCTTGTAATAATGAGGTATCAACAAAGCCTCGCAAAAATCCCTTGTGGAAGTGCAAGAAGTGTCCATTCAAGTAAGCTCACTCGACTTTGTTTCTATTCTTCATTTTATTGTTTTGAATTGTTATAATAGTAATGTGTTTTCTCTTAGGCATCCAGTGAAAGAGGTTGTACTAGTTCATCTTCGTCATAACCATAAGCCTTGCAGAAAAGGATTAGATGAACAAGGCTCTCCTAACAGTCAAAACAATATTGTCATCAGCTCAGTCGATTCTTCTGGTAAACGAACTGAGCAGTCATTTGGTGAGTAGAGTACCAACTTATTACTCATAAAGTTTGAAATCGGGATTAATGTTGTGGTTGATTCTATTTACCTAGAAAAACTTTGTGGCAGTGGCATGACTAACGAAGTCCTGAAATGCAGCCAATGTTCTTTTATGACCAAAGAACTTTATCTCTTCGAAGATCATGCAGCAGAGCACCTCAATGCACGAAATACTGCTGCCTTTCCCTGTGCATATTGCGCTAGCGTATTTGCATCTAGAAAGTAGGATGTCACAGTCTTAAAGTTTTCAATTATTTGGAAGATTTAGTCAGTATTTATAACCTTTAAATTTTACTGGTTTTTTCAGAGAGTTCCTGCAGCATATGAAGATGCATGGTTCGGATGCTAATCTTTCACCTGAGGATCAATCCGCTTTGACAATCACTCCAGAAGAAATTCATACGAAGCCTCGAGGGGCTGGAGGTACAATGTACAAAAAGTACCGTTGCCTGGAATGTCCGTACGGTTAGTCAATATGAATTTTTCGTAAAGTGTTAGTTACTTTTGTCAACTGTCAATTAACAAGGTTGGCCTGATTTTTGCAGTTACTGACAGTAAAGGACAATTCCTGTACCACAAGCAGTTCCACATTCCACGTGAGTCGCTGTTCAAATGCCCAAAGTGCTCTTACAACGTCAGCCACAAACATTTGCTCCATCAACACATAAGAGTTCATGGATCAGGATTAGAGCATATGCTGCAAGACCATGAAATCGCTGGAGGAGACGACGAAACTATGCTTCAATCTTCTGTAGTTGCCAGCTATGAAAGTGAAGAAGAGGACAATTTACCTGCTGGGAATCACCCAACTGTTCTTGTTTGGAAGAACGGCCGCCCATTCCGAATGTTTAGATGTCATTTATGTCCTCAAGTCTTTGGAAAACTATCTGATTTACAAGATCACGAAGAAGAACACAATTCTGACGCAGGGTCAAACGGGGATGAAGCAATTAATCTGAGTCTAAAGAAACGGCGAACATCTTCTCCTGCAGGGAATTTCAGTAATAGCAGTCTTCTGAAAGTAAACTACAATAATTCAGTCGGAAATAGCTTGTCAGCCGAAGCTTCAGATTTGCATGTTTCGCCGAAGAGTGTCCTGTACTTTTGCGATGAGTGTCCTGCTCGCTTCTTTTATGAGAAAGAACTTCGGATTCACCATACTTTCCACGTTAAAAGTTCGGAATTCAAGTGCCAGCTCTGCTCTTATTCTGCAAGACAACAAGTCCCACATTTAATGTCCCACATGAAGGTTCATGGAAGTGAATATCAAGCAAAAACTCAGCACCTGCTTGCTAAATATCCAAAGGCATCATCAATCGATTTGGATATTCAATCTGAACTTCAGCTATTCACTCCTTCGATTTCTATCACGCCGACATCCTCCAAGGGTTCCAAGGAACGAGGTGGAAATGCATCTACTGAAGGATTGTACGTTGGAAGTGGTCATGGATCAAGAAGTAAACCAGATGCATCGATACACTGTGACAAATGTCCGGCCAAGTTTAATACAATGGCTTCGTTTATTCAGCACAGAAACAACCATGGGAGGCGAACTATGCACACGTGTCGATATTGTGACTACAGCGCAGACAGTGGAAACAACTTGACCCTGCATGAAATCTTACATGCTGGTTCTGAAATAACTATCGAACCTGAGGTAGCTCCAATTCTTCACAATGCTAGTAGACGGAAAACTATCAATCTCAACAGTTTAAAGAATGAAGATATCGATCAACAGAGTTTTGTGTTTCATGGGGACGAAATTCTCGATTCTGAGGCATATGACGGCAATCCAGAATTCATATATCCAACATACGTCAAGAATGGAAGAGTCAAGAGTAAACGGTACAAGTGCAACAAATGTCCATCAGCCTTTGAAAAGCGGGATCAGTATCGAGTTCACATTGGGTTGCATGGATCAGATCAACGGTATAAATGTACTGTATGCGATTATGCCGTAACGTATTACGCTAATTACATTCAACACCTTAAAAAGCATGAAAATCAGCTTAACGTTGATCCAGAACTGCTGATTGTAAAGCCATTTAGCAAAATGAAGAACGAGGCTTCCGTGGCCTTAGGATCAAGTCCAGCAGAGAAGGCAGAGGTGCAAAATGATTCGGGCTTAGAAGACATCCCTGGAGAGACAGCAGAGGACGGTTCAAACCATAAGCGACTCTTTCGATGCCCCAGCTGCCCCTTTACAGCTCTACACTACTCTCAATACCAAGATCATCTCAGTCATCACCTAAAATTGGTTCCGGATCAAAGCCAAACCGATCCATCAAGTCATAAATGTATTTTCTGTGATTTCACATCTTCTAAGAAGAGCCTTCTTCGCGATCATGTACGGCAGCACTTTCAAAGATCCACAAATGGAAAAGCTAGGAACCCCGAATCATTTATGTTTGCTGAAGATACTGAAATTTTCATGAAGCATGGGACTGGGAAAGAAGAGAAAGTGTTTTGCGAAAAAGAAAACTACAACGAACGGCGAAAGAGCAATGCAAGTGAGGGACACTGCAGTATCATCACAATCTCGGGAAAGTCAAACGGGGGATCAATAATCGATATGCGTCGGGGCCTTCCAGTGTCAATGTTGAATGCCTTGGATGATTCAGAATGACCCGAAGTCAAAATATTGTGTGAGACTAACATTCATGAAACCATTTAGAATAGCCATAGTGTATTCAAAGTTATATTGCAGTAATTTATGATGTTCATAAAGGTAAAGATGTTGTCGAATTCATATTTCCTAACCATTCAAGTTCTGTCAGTTGTGATCTAAAGTACATAGTGTGATTTTTAGTCAAATATCTCGTTTCCAATTTTGTTTCAATTAAATACCATGCAATGCAACAATTACTAGTCTGCATAAAAACACCTGAGTTGAGAGTTCTTTTTAGTAAACAGTATCTAATGCATATATTACGTGTGTCATCTCTCCGTAGTGTAGAATTTTGTTTGGTTGATGTTATTGTAATCTTTTAGATTTATTTTTATCCTAACGGAATTGTTCATTTCCTGGGAATGGAGAACATTTGTCAGATATATTGCTACATCAGTATATATTACCATTTGAATTTACGTATAATAACTGTGATGTACGATTTCTATTTACTCCAATATTGAAATTATGTACAATGTAAGTGTAGTTAATAAGCAATGGGGTTGTCTTATGCAAATTTATGACAAAAGAGTTTGTAATTCCTCCCTGGGGGATATTTTTGTTTAATAACGGGAAAATAAATATCTATAGGTTATTTATTTAATAAAGATGAAATAAACGTGATTTTTTGTTTTTGTTCTAAATTCGCATTGTCAACTTACGCTCTATTTCATTTCCTCCAGACATTCTTCAGACTTATCCGGTCCGGCACATGTTTATTAAAAGGCAATCAAGGGATTATTAGTTGATTGTTGGTTCAAAGAAGGGTGGACAAGTTTTAGAATCAAGAAACGCAAGGCAGTGCTTTAGGACTGAAATTATATTTGCACGGAGAGCGGGCCATTAAGGATGGCATAATTACATATGAATTTCACTTTAAGTATAACTGTAATATTATTTGCATACGAAGGTCCATTAATATAACTAATTAAGGCAAGAGAAAGGTAAGTAGTACTGTTATCAAGTTTACTGGGAGTATTTGGAAAGTGTCACTACGCACTTATGCACAAACTTTCTATTTCAACAAACATCGTACGAGCTACTACTGTTATTTTTCATTGAGTGGCGTGATCCCGTCATCTCCCTTCATGACCCATTTAGGACTAGAAGCCTGTTGTCTTTACTGTTGAAGTCTGATCGGAATCGGAAGTTCGTCCTACGCAGAGTCATCACAGAATTTCCCCATTCCAGCTATTCATTCAGTCTCACAGCAAACTAAGCTCGTGAAGTGTTTGTTTCTGCGGTTCCTTTCCCTTCTAAACATCCTGCGAGTTCGTGTCCCAATAGATATCTGCATGTCCGTATTAAAATCCACGGATGATAGTGAAATGAGAACACAAAACGGATGTACGTTTGCAAATTAAATTATGCACCATCACGCGAATATCCTGACACTCAACCCCAATTCTAAAATAATCAGTTGTCTTTCAATCATTCAATATATGCTTCGTGCAAAAACAATTCACTCATTGGCAGAATAAGAGTTTCCTTCAAAGATTTGAGTGACTCATCTTCATACTTATTTATTGTTTTCTAGCATATCTTTCAAGATTTGCAATTCAAGTGGTTACCAATTCACATGAAATATGTTTATGGAATAGATTCCGAGACTTTCACCCGAAAAGAAAGTTCCTTCCGCGTGTCATGAGTTTCAGGGAAAAGTGTGATGGCTAAGCTTAATGTTGTTGGTTTAGTGGCATTGGAATCTATGAAAGAGAAACCTCCAATAAGAACTAAACAAAATAGAAGAAAGTTTGGGAAGGATGGATGATGAGTCATCACTGGGAATAAAAGTCTGGATCCACTCAACACGTCACCTGCGAGTCTCTCTGCCTAAAAGTTGCAGATATGTTGGACATTGGAGAAAGCAAGGGTTGCCACGAGAAAGTACCTATACACTATGGTGTATCATTCCTTGTGTCTTTAACCTTTTATTCTTCGCCCAGCAGGAATGAACGTGTGCAAAAAAGGTTGCAAATCGGGTAGGGAAATGTGAGACTGGCGTGATCGATTTTCTCCAAAACGCCGGTCCAAAGTGAAGGATTTCTGTGGGTGAAAGTGTTCCCCTTTCTCTCAGTCTTCAGGTTACTCCTGCTCACTCTATACACGTCTATTTCTTTTCTGTTACTCATCAATATATAGTCAGCAGAGAGCAAGACTACTAGTCACTAATCTTTAAGAGAAAGTACAAGTCTAGCAATAAACGCGTAGTTACTCTCAAATGTAATCTTAAGAACCTTAGGATACTTAATCATCTTTCCATACTTTTGTGTCTCCAAACAGCCAACACACCTTCTTCTTCAGCAGTACCTGACCTGTGCTTCTGTTCCTGAAAGGTGACATGAGGGGCCATTTTGGGTGTTTAAACCTTGAACAAAGTGAATCTGTAGAATAAAAGTTATTATGGTGGACAGCAGATTCGTCCAACGAAGGGAGGTGGGGTACATTTAAAGCTTATGAGTTGTGGACGTACATTTTTTTAGTTTCAATTGTTGAGGTGTAAGGGGACAACTGGATTTGAAACTTTAGTTAACAAACATGTCTTCGTATCCGTCGAATTCATCTCACTTCCACCCTCCATCGTCTTATCCTGGACACATCTTCATCACGGGTGCGGATGATGATTTTGTAAGTTTTATTACAGAAACTCTATTGCATTTTATACCAATAAAGCATTCGTGAGCAAAAGTGGGTTATGAGTACACGTGGAAAAAATCTTAACACAGCAGACGTCAGCAAATCAATTGTGTAAACAAATATTCCGATATTTATTTGCAGTCAGGCTCATATATGTCTCATTGTTAGGTGTATACGTTTGCAACCAATTAACCTTTATTCCTTTCGAGGAATCCAATTTCAAATCATCGACCATGAACGAGTAAGTAGTTAAAATCATAGAGGACTAGCAGTGTGAAAGGTAAGTTGGATGTATTCACAGGTAGATTGGTGATCGTAGGTAGGGAATTACAAACGGAAATACACGAACAACTTTTCTTCGAAGAGGATAATCATCTTTTTAATTTGTTTGCTGAGCGAATCCTACGTACCTTTTCTAAGAACAAATGGATGCGAAGCTACTAAGCTCATGGGAACATAATAATATATTGCCTCTCATGTTGTAGAGCACTACGATGTACGATCAATAATGTTGATGTACGTCTACTAAATCTAAATACAATCAAAAGCACTGTTGGTGACGCACCTACCCTCAAGACGATATTTAAGTAAGAGTCTCTTTATACTGGAGATCACAAATCTGTTCATTAAGTATGAAGGCTCATCTCATAATAATATATTATATCGTTTGGAATCTTCTTTGTCACACTAACGTGTGTGTTCTATCAGTCTGATTCAAAATGTTTAAACAGCCATGCGTTTTTAACGCACAGCGCAGTAATATCTTCAAACACATCAGCGGAACTTTACTCCTTGTAGTATTTGGTAGCGATAAATATTGCCTTTAAGTTCAAAGGAATTTTTACTCGGAATTGATCTTAAAGTTTCCGTTATAAAAACAATTGACGTTATACATAACTTCTCCAAGCAAATAATGTGACAGCCTATCTAATTTACTCCTAAGAATTAACAAGAACCCAATATTTGACGAGTCCACTGCTGAAAATACTAAGCAAGGCTCTGCCTTATTAAATCTTTACTCATAAATTGAAAGAAGAATAAAGTTGAACCAATTTATCACCTGTGGCTTAGTTGCTACCACCACCTTCCCCAATAAAACATCTTCTGAGGTCACTGCCTCCGATGAATCTCAAAACCGGCTGATGATGATGATACTATGGGATTTAAACGACTAGTCAATTTTTATCTCCGACAATCGGAGGAGACCATCGCTTAGAAATGAAATTATACAGAGCACGCCAACAAAATTAATAATACGGTCATATGAATGTTGATGGAAATGGGAAGCCTGAAGCCAATAGCGCATTCTAAATTAAGCTTCTACACACACTGTTTTATATTCTACTAACTTTGAGAGATGAATTGGTCAATCGAGTTTTTGCGTAAGACTGTTCTCATCTCTGCTGAGGATGCCTCAAGGAATTCACCTGCTAATTTGCCTTTCATTCTTCTTATTTTAATCACCAGTGTCCAAGTTCTTTACAAGTAGATTGTACCTTCTCAGTGAATTAATCACTGGGAGATAATTATTCCCAAGTCTCCTCCTTTTGCTAGTAGCCTCTCTGAGATTTCATAGAGTTTATTTTGTTTAACACAATATTGTATCGACAAGCCCAAATGATGTACTCATTTAATTCTATGCATGTCGTCGTCCATCACAATATATATTCCTTATTCTAAAGATCTAATGATGCAGGCATAAATAAGACAATGCCAAGTTGAATATCACTCGTTGGTACTTTGATTGGGACACTCGGTACTCTTATACAAATTAAAGTGAAATCCCATTATAAAATGGTAATGTACTCTTTCGGGAATAATTTGGGAAGGAAGCGGGTTAGAAGAAACAAAACAAGTACAAAGGATGAATGTGTAGTGAAGCATTATGAAAATATGATTAAGACAAGATGAAAGTACAACTACAAAAGTGTTCTCGAGATAAATCTGGATTCTGTTTTGCTCTTCGTCGACACTTCCAGCGATTGATTAAGACTGACTTATTGCCACTGACATAAAAAGAAGAATTGATCATGAATACTAACTAGTTTCATTTAAAAGTCTAATGGCTCCAAGACAAATTGAACCAGCATCCTCCCCTTCCTTTTTTACTTTGTACGTCTGACCAGATTTTGAGTTCATTATTCTCGGCTCGCATGAATATGCATACCTCTTGACGCAATAAAAAACACTTAGACTCTCTGAATCTCCTTTAAGAAACAACAACATTTTGTGTGTTACACTTAACACTTTTTGAACTTGGAAGTGTGTAGAGAGAGTAGTGGAGACCATATGGAACACATATTACGTGTGTGTGGATGGATTCAAGTGGATTTTTTAATCGATGATTTCACAATAATTTATATTGACAGTCTGAATTCGTGTGTCCATATTGACTGGAGAGTAAATGAGTTGTGCAAAACATTTATTCGGAGATAGCGTCGAAGTGCAAGTTATTAAAAAAATAACCGCAACTCTTGATTTATTGAGGTCATTATTACGTGTTTCCCGATTAGTGTTTCGTCGTCTCCTTCCTTGCTTTACATTAATTGCTTTTGGAGTATCCATTCCAACACCACCGGCGAGATTGATGAGATCATTTGAGTAATCGAATCATTTGAATTAATTAGTGATTAGGTTGTCCCTTTCCTTCTTCTGTGTAGCACCACCGTTACAAATAATTACAATCCATGCGTGTATCATTCGTTTACTTGCATCACTACTACACACAAAAGTCAATTGGTGTTTGAAATCCTTGGCTAAATGAATTTAATGTTTGACAGAAGAGGGATACATTTAATGTAGAAATAATTTATTAGCTTCTCATTTAATTGCTTGCGTGCCAATAGGGACTCGTTGTTTGCAATTGCCAGGTGCAATTTGCAATACTGCATTTTCGTGAATTACAAGAACCATACATAAGTGGTTTTGAGTTAAGAATGCAATGGTCTCGTTCTATGAAATGTATTGAACTTGACATGCTTCACTTTCTCATGCCACGAATCAGTTTCAATTTTATTGCTCATCTGTCATAAAGTATATTGTCATTTATGAGTCAATTCTGGCAAGCAATTTCTTGGCTGCAATTCGACACATCAGTTGGCTTATTCGTACTGTAAGTGGAGGAAGATATGGAGTGTAAGGTGTGTGAAAAAGATTAATTGTTTTTGGAGAAGTGACAGGTAGAGTACTTAAACAGTTTTACATGATACACAGCAGACATTAAAAGTTGTTTCATACGAATTAGCAAACAATAAGAAGCTACCTTTTAACTACAAGTCATTAAAATATGGATACACTTAACTATTCATCTCGCTTTACGGGTATTTTATGTAGAAAGCTATATAATAAACTAACATGTGCATATAGGAAGGGCTGGGTGTATTAATCATCCGTCACGTTCTTCAAATTCTAAGTTTAGACAGACGGTTGCCAAAATGCCAACTTTGCAAATGCACCGTGAGAACATTCGAGAGAACTTATAATAAAGTATTATGAATAGACCAACACACGTCACCAACAAATGTACTCAGGTCGAAATTCGGCACGAAATCTGAAACCACTTGCATCAAAACTTTTCTGGGAAGAGTTTCCGGTGATCAAAACTCTGTGCGGAGTCCAGAGGAATGTTACAACTGAGTTGATATCTTTATTAAACTGTATGCTGTGTACTTAATAGTTAAGCAATCGTAAAATGTTGGATGAAATGAAAAGTATGCGAGTGGTTGGTTGTTAGTTGATTCCTCACTTCTGCCGAGTGAGCATCTCTTTATTATTTGCTGGTGATTTAACACATCATCGTCCCTTTATCATATGCTTACACATCCATTTAATACACACTTAAGTGTTTGCCAAGAGGGGAGATTTTCCAGAAGGATTTTTAGGGTACTTGGACAGACACTTAAGCAAAGAGTATATACAAGAGAATTCAAGGGTGGTGTGGGTTTTTTACTCCGATTCCTCCGAGTTTTTGTCGGTGGTAACGTGAGTGTGTATAGTGTGTATATCATTCTGACTGGATAGCAACAACACCCGTGTCCATCCGACAGATATTCCATGTGTTACTTAATCTCTAATCATGTGTTGTGTGGTTGAAAAGGATTAAGGATGTTAAAGGGTTCCTATGCAGTTCAGTGAAATAGGTTTACACAAAGAAGTAGAGACAAGTTCAGCGATTATAGAGACCTTCGTGTTTCGTGTGTAGTGGAATGCAGCGATGTGCAGTTATCTGTGAGAGGCTCCCCGATAAGATATCCTTCAACCAGTTCCACACGAGAGCTTAAATAACTGACCATTTCCTCCCTATAAACTGTTCCTTAACATTCATTAACTGAACTTGCATATATTTGGTGGCAGAGCCTCATTAATAACCAACTTCAATTGTCATCTCGGAACAAGCGTTTCTTCTACAACTCTTATAATTATTAATTCCACACACGTACGAATAATAAAAGGACCTTTCAGGCCTTCTGCTTTGTCTTCACCGCGGAAGTTTCTTATCCACAGCTTACGAAATGAGTCGAAACAAATCTCAGAAACAACGAAATGGGAGTCGAAACCGGGTAAGTTGAGACATTATTAGTTAATCTCTGGTTACTATTTCATGTTCTCAACACTCTTTCTCACATGACAGACAGCTATGCGCAGTGTTGTAATTAATTAAGGAACTAATTGGGTATGAAGACGGCTGCATAAAACGCACGAAAACGATGTGATACTGACAAGTGACGAAGCTGCCTGATGACTCGATCACATGAATTTATTCCTCATGAGAAGCTTAACAATAGACGTCCGATAAAATGCATTTGGCTGAGTTTTAGACTTCAATTGTCCCGGATGAGATTTATCATGTCATTCATGATGCCCAGGCCACTCGAACAAAAATCTCTGGAGTGAGCCAATGTTGAGTATGCAAAAGTTTATCAAGGGAACATAAGTGTTATTGCGGTTGATACAGAGTGGATACACAAGAAGTATGCTTTCCAGCTTCGTAAAATCATTAATCGACACTGCAAGGTGATAATAAAAGATTGCCAATCTCTCCGTCCACTCTTTATGATTTAAATCCGACTAGAATAGAAGCTATTTATAACACTAGAAAGATTGCATACAAAGAGCTCCCTGATTAACTCTCCTTTACAGTGTTTAAAATACTTGATGACTCACTGTTTTTCCCTATGAAACTCTCTTATTCAAATTCCAACATTCTGTGACGCAATCTCAGGCAATTGATCAATAGTAAATTGCTATTAGCAATACACATGTGCCTCAGACATTCAGATTGTTTATTATTCACACATGAAGGCACATGTCAAATGAGTACCACGGCTTCCCTTGCCCGTGTGTGTCTCTCCTAAAGGGTTCTTTCAGCTTAACTCACTGCGGGTCTCAAGAAGTTGGATGCAGTAGATGACTTATCATTAGCGTTACATACCATGTCGCAGAACTCGCGATCCACGCATGGGTTTCGGAAGTGGGGGAGTGGATGGAGTGGGGGGAGTGGTGAGTTTAAAGGAACAACAAGACGAGTGAGGTTATCTTCGAACCCTCCGGAACCCACCAGAAGTGTCCTCACCTTCGTCACCCCGTTAGACCCGAATTTTATCAACTCCCTCCACAGAGTCAATTCCAGACCCTCAAGTCGCCATAAAGTCATAAAGGCAAAACCATGGCTGTGTAGTTAGCGTCCAGTTAGAGTTTAAATGTACTCATAGATCTTTAATGCTTGTGATTGCAGACGGAGAGCGAGAACTCTGGGAAATGGGAAGACGAGGGGGGGATTTACATGAAGGGCGAGAAGGCCCCACTCTCTCCAGTCAGCGAGGCTCCAGACGAAGAAGACGAAGACGGGGGTCTAATGATGTACGACGTCGCTGAGATTGGAGTTCCAGCTGTAAGTCTTCCACAAAAGGCCAACGAATACCCTTAATAACATTTGCAATGATTTCAATGTCTGTTAATTCTCCAGGTACCTGATGGAGGCTACGGATGGGTCATTGTATTTGCTTCATTCATGTGCAACCTCATTGTAGACGGCATTGCCAACAGTTTCGGAGTGTTCCTTCCTAAGTATGTCACTGCATTTGGAGTCGGTAAAGGAGAAGTCGCTTGGGCTGGAAGTCTTTTGTGTGGAGTCTACCTCTGCGTCGGTAAGTGTTGAGTTGATATCTTTCTGTATGGAAGAATTTACACATACTTCTACGTACATTTCTTAAATGAGTCACTATCTCCCTATACATAGTCTGTGTGGTATTTTGGCCCAAGTAGTTGTTGATTTGAGATGCATTTACTTTTTCCAAGCTTGCCAAACATAATTACGCCATATGATTCATTATTAGTTATGCAAGAATGCAACAAGACACCGAATCAAAAATATTATTTAAGTAATGTGAGAAGTCTAGACTCTGGACGAGTGATTATTGGAGTCTATTCAACGAGCTATAAAATTGTGTGAATAGCATACACAATCAATTCAAAGTGTGAAATAAGGTCAAAAGTCTCGGTTTCGGAGGCGTGCGGATAAACTGGAACTTAATCTATGAGTTTTTAGTGATTGACGTGTGTGTTTGAATTCGCAGGGCCGATTGTGAGTGCACTGACGAATAAGTTTGGGTGCCGAGCTGTCTGCATCGCTGGATCTATCGTTGCATCTGCAGGATTCGCGTTATCAGCTTTATCTCCATCCCTCACTGTTCTTATGCTCACCTATGGAGTCATTGGAGGTAACCCACTTTAACCTCTTTTCATTTAAATGCGCGTGACTTTGGGACACAATGCACGTTCAATGTAAACTGACTTTTGGCCGTATGATTTATTATCAACCTGTGGAATAGCAAGAATGATAACCAGTTAAAACTGAGTGCGTAAGCTAATAAAATCTTCCCTAATCGCTGGGAATAAATAATGTGTAGGTGCCAAGTTGGTGGGGGAAGAGAGATAATTAAAATGTATGAAAGTATTGAACCATAAAGTATTTTCTGCGTCTTTCTCGCTGATAGAAAGGGATGAGTACGATTTAAATAAGGAGAGATTCCTCCAAATGCCAAAGGTCATGGTGTATCAATCACTCTAATCATTTTGAAGGCAGTAAATCACACACATAAATAATTTCAAGATTGACAGAGAAACCTTTTTCACAGTTGTGAGTTACGATCCACATAAACTTCGTCAATAGCATTAAGTATCAACAATCGTCTTAACCAATTTATGTCTTAAATCATAAGAATGGGACGGAATGAATGAGTTTGGTTTATTGCCATTCAGTAAAGTTTTGAACAACCCAACTAGGAACTTGATAGTTGCGCAATGAGATTCCAAAAGTATTCCAGAGAGTATAGGTTTACTATTTTAAACTTTGTGCTTGATGTTACCGGCAACTAGTTAAACTGTTTGTAAGCTTACCATTAATTTTCCTATTTAAGGATTGAGTAATTAAGTATTTCGGACATAAGCGACTGTACATAATCTTGGATCCTTCACATTCATTGTATGGTTATGTAAAAGCGTTTTAATCTGATAAAAGAGACAGAGTTTATTATAGTTGGGATCTAAATACAGATCTTCTATTACAGGAATCGGTTTCGGTCTCATCTACTTACCTGCTGTGGTCTGCGTTGGATACTACTTTGAGACTAAACGAGCCTTTGCGACTGGAATAGCTGTGTGTGGTTCAGGTACGTGGAATCACAGAATCTGGTAATCAGAAATGAATGAAAGAATCATGGATTTTTATAGGCGTGGGAACTTTTGTGTTTGCTCCGTTGGCCCAACTCATCCTGGAAAAGTTTGGATGGGCTACATCCAACTTAATTTATTCAGGAATCATAATTCTTTGCATTGTAAGTTAAAGTATGAGGCGTGAGTGAAATGGAGATGCGGAACATGAGAATGTGGGTCACACACATGTGTGTTATTTCAGTTTTTCGGACTGTTGATGAAACCGTTGGAAGTGCAAGTGGAGACGACAGACGACTATGAGGAGGAAGACCCAGACAGAATCCCAAAGACGAAGCCTTTGCTCCAAAGAATGGCTGAAGACAAACGAAACTACTTAGACCGAGGATCGTTAGCTGGTGAGATATGTGGCTTGTTTATTGCTCCCAGACTTAATTTTATGCTAAACTGACGACACATGATTATGTTGGCCTACGGTGCAAACCTTTTTAATATTTATGACTTAAGTACACGCGAGTAAACGATGTGTGACGAACTGAAAGTGATATCTCCTCAGGTTCTGCGTTCTTCATGGTCCAGCTTCCAGACGGAACGATGGAACGGCGTCTCAAGATGCCTCTGAATGTAGATCCTGGAGTTCACTCCAGCTTTAACCTTGATCAACTCGTACCTGGCACTCCTATAACTCCTGTACCAACCCTGCCTACGATAACCGAGGCAAAGACGATAGATTCTAGTAGTAGAGGTTCAGGAGGGGACTTGAAGGGAGATGGTAAAAGTAAGGATGATGTTGTAGGGAGTCCCCCAAATTCAACGGAAGAGAATAACAATCCTCTGCCTAATATCCCAGAACCCATTCCTGAGGAGGATAAGGAAAGTCCTGATGGCGAGAAACCTCGTCGAAGTGACCTCCCGTTGTCCACAAGTATTCCTATCCCCAAGCGCGGTCCTCGAAGGAACTCTGAGGGCGTCGTGTCTTCCTGTTCCCCTTCCTCTAATCCTACCACCAGTCCTTCCTCCATCAAACAAGGTGAAAGTCTCATGAGTCGAACGCCTAGCAAACCTATTCCTATGAAACCCCCCACCGCCAACGCTCCAGCAATTCCTGTCCCTGGCTCTCAAAGTAGGAATGTCGGTGGGAATATCCCGAGGAATGGATCCGCCCCGCAATTCAATCATAGTCGGAGCATCCCGAAGAACGTGAGTGTCCCTGTGTTTAATCATATGCAGAGGAAACATTCGTTCAAAGCAGTTCCACTGGGATCCACTAATGCGACAAATAGAAGCAGCAAACCGAATCTTCAAGAGGGACGGAGGAGCTCTATTAAAAACTCCATGTTGTCTTTTGTCAGTTCCAAGGCGAAGATAAATGGTAAGCTCTACTTACAGACGTTACTACAGACGTCACTTTCACAGACGTTACCTTTTAAACTTTGCTTTTGTGTTGGTAGGAGGTCAAGAGGACGATTACAACAGCATGTGGAGCAAACAGGAACTCTCAGATGGACTTATATTCAGTACTTCAATCAAAGGACAGACTTCAGAGCCACGGCATATTGTGAGACCGATGTCCAGGAAGGATATCTTCTATTCCGGTTCCATTGTCAACCTCCCGGAGTATCAGAGTCAAAGGAGTATAAATGAGTACAGGCAGAGTATTCTTAATCTCCCGAGAACTGGAACTCATGCAGATGCTCTCGATGCGGAAATGTCACCTATGAAAGCAAAACCAACTTCGTGTCCGTGCTTTGGTTCCGGGCCTGGAGCTTTCAAGTCCGCATTGGAACAAATGATGGACTTGTCTCTTCTAAGGAATCCAGTGTTCATGTTTATTGCTGTGAGCAATATCTTTGGAATGCTTGGGTTTTATATTCCACTTGTATTCATTATTGATGCTGCTACGAGCGAGGTAATTGTTCCCTAAAGTACTCCAAGACTACTTATGGACATTAATGTACATGCTTCTTTTTACTTCAGGACGTGCCACCAGAACAAGCTGCCCTTCTACTTTCAGTAATTGGAGTTACAAACACAATAGGAAGAGTGTTGACAGGAAAGATTTCAGACAACCCATCCGTGAACTCGTTATTCATGAACAACGTGTGTGTACTCCTATCTGGAATCTGCGTTCTAATGATCCCCTTCTGTCAAAGCGTCTACGCTTTCTTCGGGGTCGCCGCTGTCTTTGGCTTCTTCGTCTCAGGCTACATTTCCCTTACATCCATCATCCTCGTTGACCTTCTTGGACTGGACAACCTCACAAATGCCTTTGGTCTCCTCATACTCTTTCGTGGAGCTGCGTCCATCGTAGGAGCTCCGCTGGCAGGTAAACTTGAGATTATCCTCACGGAGGACTAAACATATATTTATTCTGTCATATGACGACCTAATTCTGTCTCAGTCAACAAACTCCATTCATTGGAGGAACCAAAAACATGTTTACCAGACTGAGAATCTTATCTTCTTCCTTTTGTCCTTCTACAGGAGCTGTTTACGATGCGTTTCAAAAGTACGACATCCCATTCTTCCTGGCTGGAGGATTCTTTATTACTTCATCACTCATTAGCTTTCTAGTACCTTTCGTCACCAGATTCGCTCCGCCGAAAACCATTCTTCACCCTCCAATTCCTCATGGAGGATACCTTGAGGACATTCCTGAAGGTGCAGAGTCATACAATAACAGCGACGATTTTGACGAGAACGATGAAAAGTTTGACCATGTGGAATCAAGTCTATGAGAAAAACACTTAAGGAAGGAGAGGAAATGAAGAGACGAATATTAAAGTGTCCATAAGTTTATTCATCCCCATTTAATTATCAATTGTTCCTTCGCGTCCGGATCAAAGTTTGATTTCAACGAATTAAATAAATGTTCAGTAGTGAAGTGTCTTCGACATTCCCGGTGTCTCATGTATGTGTGAGTGGTTCTATTCCAACCTCAGATGTCTAATAATAATTGTTAAACGAATATATTGTACCCGGTTATTTAATGCAAAGTCAGGGAGTGTTTCGATTTGATACAACGGGATGAGTGAATATTAGTGGCATTCCTTTATGAATGTGTGGATTATAAATTATTTAACAAAGAATATCTGGGAATATTCAGTCCAACAGACTTCAATCAAACGCTTCTATAGACTTTTACTTCGCCACGCTACAAGGAATATATCAAAACTATTAATAAGTGACGCGATGTGTGTTTTAAGGTGAACTTGTTGAATTAACTCCAATTATGCGTTGCATTCTTAAAGAACACCGTGCAGCACTTTCAACTTTCGCCTCAATTACAAATATATTATGGAGTTAATTCAAGAGTAACATATTCTGTGATATGATCTCCCATGATGAGTGAGCCCTCCTATTTCCCAACCCTACAACAAGAACCTTACAGCAGAGCACATTTAAACACTTAAGCAATCTTTATGAAGTGGGGGAGAGTTCATGAAATATGTGAAGTTTAACGAGTAGGGTTTCAAGTTTGGATGACTCTGAGGACGCCGTGTGGCATGAAATGACTTTTGTGTTGTACTAAACTCACGAGCAAAGTATTCTTTTTAATGGAAATAAGTCCCAACTCCGTATATTATAGTTTGGAACAGTTTAATACACACACACCCACACAGTTGTCCATTTACTCATTAATTAAGGTTCATTAGTACAATTAGAGAGGTGTGCTTCGTTTATTAAACCATTACTTAAAGTTGTTGCCATTTGTACTTAGCCTAAGGTTATATGTATCTGTTAAATGTATTTGTGTAGAAAAAGCCATACTCCTTAAATAAATAAAAATAGTAAAAAAAGCCCCTGTGCATTTTTGCATACGCATTATATGTAAAAGATTAAGAATCTCCTGTGGGGTTCATTGAGACTCTAAGGATTTTCCTAACTCTCCAGCAATGAAGAGTTGAAGGATGATTAAAATGCAGTAGTGACAACGTTGACCTTTGGATTGGAATTCACTAACTTGGCTTAATTATCTGCTCCAGAGATCTGACAGTTTAAGTCTGAGGAGAGGAGAGGAATACATTAAGATGATGAGACAGGGTGACATAGAGTTTAAAAAAGACGCGCGGGCTTTTGGTTGTTGGCGGGAAGAAAAGGCGGTGACTCGCACGTGCATCACCGCAACTGTCTCTCCTCCTCCCCCTCCTCTCTCCCCCCGCCATTTCATTAATACCTCCTCCTCCCTCCTCTTCATTCTACTTAATCACTCTTAATTAACTACCATCGTCGTATTCTCCGTAGTAAGACATCATCAAGGTATGAAGGTTTACTGAACTAAAAGCGTACGTAATTAATGAACTATTATTATTTGGCCAGGTTGTTATTCCTTCCTTCATTTATTCCTACAGCTCTCCTCACAATAAAATGGGTCTATCTCCATTCAAAATCGGTAAGCTACTTAATTAAATATCCGTGGGAATTGTTAAATTAATTTGAATACTTAATTGTGTGCAGGATTGGTAAAGGAAGGAGCAGGAGGCGTGGATAAGAAGGACTCGCCTTCGAAGAGAAGGGCTGCTGCTGAGGAAGGTCAAGAGGTGATTAACAACAACAAAAACAAGTCCCCTTCCAAGCGACGGTCCTGTGAGAGGCGTTTGTTTGTTCCGAGTTCACCTGAGAGGGACAGGTCAAGGGATGGAGCCTTGGGGTCGTCCTTCTTGAGGTCGCGCTACGATTCCCTGAGTCGTTATTACTACAGACCCAATCCCGACGGAAGAGGAGGATCAGTAGGGACTGATAATGAAGATGGGGAGTTTGTTCCAGCTCCTGGAACGTGGCTGGTCAATTCCAGACTGGAGATTATTTCTTATCCCATTCCCGGAATGTTTACGAGAGCAGAACCTGGAGGAGTTTACATTGTAGAGGAAGAGGATGATGACCGGAATGCCCAGGATGTTCCTAAGGACTATCAAGAGACCTGTAGCTACACGTATTGCCTCTAGAAATCAGCTAGTTCGGTTTGTGTAATACATATTCCATTTATTTATCGGGAATTGTACAGTGCTTAAGTAAAAGATGAATCAATATGTAACATAGCATTAGTAACTGCCATCATAAAAGTTATAACGTATAGAACAAAAGATTATTCGAAACAATTTGTGAGCTATAAGCCAATAGCTAATAAAAGTATTCTAAGGATGAGGATATTTAGAAAAACGAGTATGGCAGGATGTACCATTTCTTGGGTGGATTCCTTCCGTACTTGGCGAAATTCTCAACGTCTCTAGTAGAGCTGTACTGCTCTACAAAGATTTTCCCGTAGTACATTTGGAATATTGGATAGCTTGTGATTCTGGCGTCGGTGCAAGTCTAAGAAAAGTATATTAACACTCAAGACCTTCAATAATAGTCTTCAGGGATTGTGCAGTGAATTGTACTTACCTTTTTGCTTCTGTCACAATCAACAGTGGCTAGTCTTATGTCTCCTCTTCCTTCTTTCCACAGGACCTCTGCTGCTTTTGCAAAATGGGGCCTAGCATCTGAGCTGATTCCACATTCTGCAATACCAGACGTACATTAGAACCGATTTTGCATGGGAAACATTTAAACAATAATGAACGTGCCTGAGCAGTAGTACATAACTAGTGTCCACTTATTCTGGGCCATGTACGGGTTGTAGGTGGCGTCATCAAGATGAACGAGGAATTTACTACCCTCCAGTCCCTTGAAGTTCCTGTCCAACACTCCAGTGATGTCGGCAGGTGAGGAGTCGTTAGTAAACCGAGACATGAAGGATGATGTTCCACGGAGTCTAACGACAGACCCTCCAGAAGAACAAGGCTTTAGGACGGTTGGCAGCTTATCGTTTCTCTAGGACAGGGAAAATGTTCGTTAGAGTCGACAACTGAAGGAGTTCTAATGCTAACAACCTTACCCCGAATCTCATCAGCAGAGAAACGGCTACGCAGTAGCAGAATGTATCTCCCCAGTCGACCATGATGATACCGGAGGTCACAGAGAACAGCAGTGATTTGTACTTCCAGCAAGACAAACAAGCTGAGTTGGAGGCTGGAAGTGGAGGAGAAAGTGTCGACTAGTTGCAAATCCGGAGGCTCTATCATCTGCAAGCAACGGTAGTAGTCAGAGAAACCGAAGTTTGAAGCCTCTTCGAAGCATCGCTACATTCTTTGTGAGATGTTTGCCGGAAGCTGAGTTTATTGGAAGTGAAGTAGTAAATGACGCGGGTGGAACTCAAGATGAATAAAATTTAAAAAAAACATTTAATTTCATCATTACACATGAATCAAACAGTTAAAATAGTCCGGACATTATTTTTTAGCGTTAGTTTTAACCCTCCATTTAGATTAGTTATTTCGATGTATCCATCTTGCGACTTTCGTCATTATTTGACGCTGAGAGATGTGGATACAGCTTAGTACTAGTCAACTGCCGGAAATCCTTCTTTTCCGTTTTAATTGTCCAAAGAGTTAAGAGGCTCTTATTAGTTATTGGCGGCTCTTGTTGTACTGACTTTGATGAAGACACGGGTGGGGGAGACATGGGAGAGTCACTAATTGCAATTTTCGAGCTCCCCAACCTGTGACAAACAACGACAATAATCAATTTCAGTTACTAAAACTTGGAGACTATAGAATTCAATTCCAAGGTATATCATACTTTGCCATTTCAGAAAGAGCCTTGTCTAAGTTTGTATCTTTGAGCCGTCCGGTTTTTTCATCCATTTTAGAATCAGTCTTGTAATCAGCTCGACGACTTTCCAAGAAACACTCTAATATTTTGGTGTGATTAGGTGAATGTTGATTGGCCCGAATGAATGTTTCGAGCTCATTATAAACAGCTCTCCACTGCTCCTCTCTGATTATTAAAATATATATTAGATTGGGACTGAGTGTGCAAGCTATATAAACTAATTACAACGTACCGTTTTTGCCCTTTTTTATGATGCGTTGAAGCACCCAAGGGTAGCTCTGTCCTGGTTTCTACACTCATCAGTCCCCAAATATTCCTTTCGCATTCAGTAACTTCCAAATCCGTCAAGCTATCATGGGTCATCATTTTGAGTAAAGTTTCTATGTGCTAAGAGTCAAACAAAAAAGGTGATTAGTATACAAACGCTGGAGGCTGCACTGACTGTTCAAAAGCACACAACTTCTCACCACTGATAAAGGGAATAAAGAAGAACCGCTGATTGTCAATGGCCAATAGCTACTCTTCCGAATAAGACGGGACTTGGACATTTCAAAAGGTTTCTTTAAATCTTCTAAGCTACTGGACCGTCTTCTAATAAATGAACTGCCATCCCTTTCTGGTTTAAGCTTAGCCACGTGATCTTGGAAATTTTTAGGGTACGGAACCAGCATGTTAAGATTGATGAATTCAGAAAAGTCCTGAAAGTTTCAAACAAAGTCATTTAGTCAATACACAGTTGGCAGTGCATCATTTCTAGATTATAAGTAAGTCTATATTTCTTACTGGAATTCTATAGTCAGTTACTCGTCCCCCAATTCCTTCCGAGATCGACGGTGGGTCTTCCAGGACGTTCCTTGCAGTTTCAATTACATGCATCCACATTTCAGTTCCATGAGGGGTTAACATGTGGCACAATGCTTTTTCTGCAACAGTAAACAACAATCGTGTAATGTACTGCGTATATGTAAAAATCACATTAATAAATTGTAGTCCCAAGATTACCTTTTTTAGGCATGTCTAGCCAAACAGATCTGCCACTAACAACAAAACCACTCAGACAAGTAGAAGGGCGGCTGTTTACATCAACAGGAGTTATTCTGACAGCAGATATACAATGATATACTTGACCTCCAGCCCCAATCCCAGCCCCAACGGTTTTCGGTGCAGTAGGAGAAGACCACCTAAGAATTAACGAGTCTTGTGACGACGTTGGCAGCTTCGGGTGCCAAAGAGGTACATCGTAATTTGAACTTGACTGAGCATTTTGCTCTTCCTTCATCGGAATTCCTGTGACAATGGTGGATATGAGATCATGATGCGTGACAAGTCTGCAATATACAAGATCCACATAAGTTATTTAGTTCTTACACTCACAAATAAAATACACTAAATATATATATTGTCAGTCAGTTTAAAATACACTCACAAATCAGCCATCTTTTGATGCAGCTTGTCACATGGCACCACATCAACGTCAACTTTCAACATCGGCAGATCCTGCAAAAATCATTTGCATAAGTTGTCAGTTATTGTCCTGCGATTAACACTTTAATACTAAAGTACAAATCTACATTTAGTCAAAATCAACGCATGAAACATACCGGATTTTCATGAAAGGGTCTTGCAATGATCCGTGAGGTGTGTTCCTTGCCTTTAGGATGAATAGAAATCATGAAAAATTCACACTCCACTATAGGAAGAAGGCTACACAAGAGCAAAACCAAACATTCGTTTAGCCAGATATTCCAGTTTACTTAGGCAGATTCGTGACATTCTTGCTTACTGGTCCGACGACGGAGCGACCACTCGATTATGATGATTAAGTGCACTGACGAAAAAGTCCTCAAATTCCTCTGCTGACGTCTTTCCCACAGAGTCAACTGTACAACTTGTAATGCAAATGACTCGTCCTCTATTTAAAGCCTTGACAGACACACACACCAAGTATACCGTAAGTATTAAAACCACCTTCACTTCTAGAGCAACAAAGAAATGATACCTTTAAAGGATTCGACTTGGACCCTCCAGATCCACACATCGAAGCCAATTGTGCAGGTGTTGGCTGCGCTAGTCCCTCAATCGCCGACTGAATTCCCAACTGCATCGTCGTCACAGCTGACTGCGATCTTTTGCTTGGAAGCATCGGAGGACCCGCGTTTGCAAATGCTTCACCCAACTACAAAAAAATCATCCCTTAACTCCTTCAATCCTTAATGTTGCAACAAATAGTAATGAAACCTTACACATGTCATGCTCTGTTGAAGAACGCCGCTTGAACAACCATCCCAGTCGTTAAGCCAAGAGAGTCCCTGGGATCCGTCACAGAGTCCAAAGCGGAGAAGCCTTTCATCCGAGAAAATATCCCATACAACGCGCGCGTACTCCAGGACACTTTCTACAGCACAAGTCCACAGCGACTTGGACACTGGGGGAATAAATGAGGAAAAGTAATTGAGTGCACCACCACCACTGCGAGATCCTCCGCGTCCTGAAGACGAACCCCCACCGCCTCCCTGTCCCCCTCCTCCTTCTATTTCAATTGTCGATCCACTACCCTCCCGCATACAGTGGGTGTGGTCCAACACCACCACCGTCTTTGACGATATCAACCCTCCTGACATTCCGATGTGTATAAAGGTTCACACACTAACACTTAACTGGCCCTACCACCACTTCCTACACACCTTCCTGTTACTCTTGTTCTTATTTAATAGTCCGTCGTCACAGGCCGAACTTGGTCGACGAATTTCGACGGGTCATTCAGGAGTTCAGGTCAAAGTTATTATGTGAAACAATTAAACAAACCAGCCGGTGCGGAAAGAAAACATTGGCGCTCGATGATCAAGTGAAAATGGGAAAAGTGAAAATCGTGTTTACTTTCACTGTTTCACTTCAGTCTGCTCTCTGCTGCTCGTTTGTAAGTAATCAAGGATTGCCGGATATTTAATTGTTTCAAGTGATTCTTCTCGTTTTCACTAAATACCCGGCAATTAGGTGAGTGTTAAGGGTAGCTGTGGATGTGGATGTGGTGTGGAGTATGTGGAGTGTTTGTAATTAAATATTTAATGTTCCATACTTAATGTATTGCTTTATTGCTTGCAGGTGTGTGTGGGGCAACTTTATTTTGATGAAACCATGAAACGATGAAACGATGAAATCCGGCGATGTGTGCGCCATCTAGTGGATGACATGTACACTATCAAATAGTTTAT
>JAQGAB010000069.1:0-50441 GCA_034696565.1 Isotomurus graminis
CTTTTATCCGTCATAGGAAGTATAAAAACCTTGGCTGTGTGTCATGCAGTATGCAAAATGGAACTAGCTTATAGCTTAAAGTATGTCATGCGGGAGTAGGTCGGAAGGAAAGTCCCATGTGGCCAGTTGACTCGACACTCATTTGCCATCTAAGGATGCGATGCTCTTGGGAAATAAGCTAAAATGTTGTGAGTGTTGTCTCTTTCAATTTACACTTGCACTTCTACTGTTTGTTCACACTGACTAGCCAAACACTATGGGACAGAAACAAAGGCTTTTGGGTGTTTTATGACGGAGAAAGTTATTTCCCAAGTTATCCAACTTAACATTAAATCTGTGGAGAAAGCTGGCCAGGACATTTTCTCAGTGAAAGAACAAAGGATTACATATTATACATAGGAGAGTCAGTGAGCAATGGAATTGTGTGTGCTTTCCAAAGCCGAATTTACTTCACAATGGATCTGTTCTGTGGAGTCGAACAAGCCACACGACTTTTCCCTCGGGGAGAAAGTGTGATCTGAACAAATGGAGAAAATTCCAAGTGACGTCAGCAGAGAGTCCCCTACACTCTTTTTGTCTTCACGTCTTTGAGTAACTCGTGTTTCTTTGAAACGGTTTCTTGTAACATTTGGTGTAAAAGGAGATTCGCAATAGCTCGAGGGACTGGATGGTGTTTGGCAATATTATTAAGTCTCGCTTTCACTTTCAAGGTTAAACGTGTTCTGCATTTTGGTGGGGTGGACAGGGAAGAATAGCTATTGCCACTATTGATCATTTATGGATGTTTATGAGCCTGTTTATATGTAGATTTCAGGTATGAAATGTGCCATGAGGGATTCCAGGTAATATGAAAAGCGTTTTTAGGTCTTTGAAGACTGTACACCTTTTCAAGAGAAAAAGGTATCAGAAACTCGTCTTGCATTCCTAATGGGATCTTTTGCAGCTATAAATTCCAGTGAATGAAATGCCTCACGCCGGTTATGTGTTCGGAGGAGTCCTTCATCTCAGGAGAAAGTCGGTTTTTCATGGCCACAAAACTTTTCCCTTGGAAGTTTAGTCGAACAAGCGGAATCATTTGGTTGTTTCCCACTATAAAGGAAAACATGCCTTTTTACGTAGCATAGCTTTCAAATGGAAAAACAGTTTTATAAGCTTCGAGTGGAAATAGTCATTTATATCCTTCAGGGTTTTTGCCTTTCCCATTACCAAACGAATCGTTCCATTACCACGCTACCCCAATTTGGCGAGCAATTCACTTCTACTAAAATCTCTTTGGTGTTTGTAACACTAAAAGAAGTAATAATGCATGTGATGGCCAAACTATACATCAGACAGCGAGTATATAGACGTAAAATACCATCTCAGTATCCGAAACTCTCGCAGGTCTACTCAGGGAATTCTATTAGAAAGCTTTCAGTGTGTGTAGTAGCCATAAGCGAAATTGACAGTTATGTTGGGAAGGGAATATTAGGATGGATGAGAATGGGCTAGAAACTCGTGTGACGCTGAAGAGATCGGAAGAAAGGACGTAATTCATGGTGATGGTTGTAAGAGGATGAACGTGACATTTGGGTTGGGTATTGCAAGTTGTATAAAGACTTTTCATGTGCTTTTCCAACTTTTCCTTGATGTCCTAAGCTTTTTCGCGTAGCGAAGAGTGTCAAGAGAATAATTGACATGGGAAGATACTCTTGTAGAGATTTCAAAGGTACATTATAACAGGATTGAGAAAGCCTTGGGCGTACCTTGAAGAAGATTCCAAGGACTGCGAGACCATCCTCCTTGTCCACAGCCTCCCCGAAACTCGCGTATTTGCTGGAATTCCAATGAACCAAGTGGATCTGAAAGAAAGTGGACATTTGGTTTAAATCCAAGTTGTTCTTAAGAGATCAAGTGCACACAGAAACATTTGGCAGTGGGAGAGAAGTTTATCTGCATCAGTAGGGGGCTGGATACAGTTTTAAAATGCCGGAAGGCTATCCTCACAAATTCTTTTTGATATACGAGATTAATTTGAGTGTAATGGGATTCCGATGAATATTTTACTGAGAGAGTGAGATCCAATATGTATTTGATAAATTCATGAGATAGATTCATGGGAAATAAAATAGTTTGCTGTTCGTTGTAAGCATCGCGTGGATTGGGTATCGTACAGTTTTTTGGGACTGAAGAACGGGATTTCTGGAGGGGGTTCTGCCGTGGGTGAACCCGTATAATAGGAATGATTAGAAATCTATCGCATTCTTCCCTTAGGCAAGGGTAGGGCAAATTGAAGAGTCAAGTGATTAAATTAATGGCAACTAATGAGCTTTTTATGTTCTGCCATTCATACCGTAGCTTTTCAATGTTTCAAAGGACTGCACTTGTTAAATGTTTTGAAGAAGCATTTCAAACTGTTTATTTATAAGATGTAATAAGTTTCTTATCGCGAAGGAAATTGGCTGGCTGTGATAGACAACGCAAAGAATCGGTCTCAGCCTCATTTCTCATCAAAATATTGTTCTATTCAATTAACGTGACCCTACAACTTGGGCGAAAAACTTTTACTTAGCTTGTTATACAGCCGTGAAAGAAATATGAAAAAGATCAAAGACTGATACTGTGTCGTTGATGCAAAATGATAGAATATAGAAAATAGGACATAAGCCTAAACTGTCAATGGTGGATTCCGCAGCTCATGAAAATCTTAGATCTGAATTTCAGTGTACTACAGATTTCTGTATAGATTGTCCGACAAAGGTAATGGTAGATACGATTCGTGAATGCTTGTTGAGTTTCAAACGTAACATGCATCAATTTATGCGGTTTGAATGGTAGACGAGGAGCACATGAGTTTAAACGGTTAGTCACCTTCAATTAGTTCCAAGTGAGCTAATTAAGTCAATGAGTTTTCGCGAGATAATGAGTGTTAATTATACATGCAGGGAAACAGTAGTTACGCTTCACACGATGCGGTCCAAATGTACTCAAGTAATGTCAAGAAACGGTTACTCAATTTTGTCTCAAGACTGAACTGAATGAGTGTAAACTGTCTCGTCATTATTATGAGTGTTAATGGAGTGTACTTTTGGAACGGTGAAGCAAACAATATGTGTCTTAACGTAATGTTAAACCTTTGGCAAAGCTGGCTTATCGATGAACCGAAATATGAAATGAACCTGAAAAGTGTCACATATGTAGAAATTGTGACAGGAGAAAGGCAGAGTGTGGAATATCGTCGCATATGATTTGACACCCACTACTCGTTTTGGCTGATGCAATTAAAGTCATCCTTATTTGAAATTCTGTCATTCTGAAGCGTTATTCTTGATAAGAGAACTGCAGTTACCTCGGAAGGGTATGTCTGTCCATCAACCGTGTGTTCTGATCCAACAGAGTTGTCTGGACCCCAATGACAATGGAATTGTTCCAAAGTATATTTGTCGGCAAGTGGTCCACCTTCCAGAACTGAAAGAGACAATTTTTTGGCATTTGTCAACTTGTTTCTCAATAGAATTGCACACGCAACATAAATGTTTCTACAATGTAGTTTTCATTCCAATATTAAGTTTGTTTAAATAATATCTGAGTGAGTTTAGTATTTCAACTCTTTGGCATTTTGTTCCGCTTTAAGAACGAATGGAGTGGGAAGTCTATTGAATTTGGCATCGATACTGCCGAAGATAAATTGCGCCGGTTGGTATTGGACAGCAGACATCTCTAGTGAGTCTGAATTCTGCAAACTTGTCTCACTGCACTTATTGCGATTCTCTAACTAAATCAACTAGGTTTATTTTTCTTTGGAGCATGCACTACTGAATTAAGTTAATCCTTTCACATAAAATGCATACTGCATAGTTTTGTCTAAATAAAATTGAAACATTTGGTTTGAGCGTGTGCAAACTTGTAAAAATAACTATATTCGCTATGAATAGAGTTGCTCGGGCAAGAGTTCTGGTGCAGCAAAGTTCAAGGGTGTGGAAATTAGCATTTCAGACTGAATTATTTTACGATAATGGTTGTCTAAGGTTTCGTTTAGCATTGAGGTTCATGTTTGAGTCTGCCAAGAGATAGCTTACTGTCTTTTTGATTGATAGTGCGGATATATTATGCTTAAGATGAAGTGTAGTGACGCTCGTGAATGTCATTTTACCTGATCCATCTCCAACTACGGTGACTTTCCATCCGGCACCCGTATTCTCCAAGTTTTTGGCTTTGGTGGAGCATACGAATCGCAGAGGATTGTTGCTTAGTCCATCATCCTTGGCGCAGTTGCAAGTAGCAATGTCAATCGGAGACTGACGAGGGCCATTTGCAACAGGAAAGCTTGATCCCCAGGTTGATGGGCCTGTGAAACAGTAAGGAGTTGTAAAAATGCTATAAAATAGCTGTACATCATTGACGAAGGGAAATCGAACTGTGAGGGTTTGTGAAATTAACTTTAAGCGTTTGAAAATTGCAGGCAATTAAGAAACGTGTAAAGAAACGAACAGTCATTTGCCTTGGAGCTTTCATTAAGACTCTTCGTAGTCATTAAACTCACTAAACCTTTTAGGACTCAGTAAGTTAGTACAAGCATATTTACTATCGTGTGAGATGTAGCAGTTCTCTCGTAAAATTCAAATAAACTTTTACAGACTAAGGAGATTTGTGTCTCGTAAAGCTACACTGCAAATGCCTCTCTCTCTATAACAAGCAACACTGTGCCGTAGAGAGTGAGAAAGTTAGATGGTGGATTTGTGTGGAGTCTATGGGAATTGTAAAATTGCAGATATGAATATAAAATGAGCTCATGGAGATGGAATATCAGACGGAGAGAGCTAAAGAGATGGCCAAGTTATCATGCATGACTTTGGAAGTTTCGAAATAGCGTATTGTCATCATTTCACGGAATCGTGAGCTCTGTTCAAGATTCTGATTAGCTTCACTTATACAATATTCTTGGTTGACGTGTTTGCAGTGGTTTAAACTTGGTTGGTTGGTTTTGACTTCCATTTCCATGCACAATGTAGTTCTAAAGTCTAAACTCCAAAGGTGATGCTGAACTGGATTAACGAAACCATGATTTCCATGAACGACATAAGTCTACAATTAACGCACAGGATGAGAGCACGAATGCACTCTTTGCTAGCTGCGGTTTTTGTTTTGCGAGTTTTGAATTGGTTGCAAACCTTGTTAGTTAGAATTTCATGATTGAAGTTAGTTGTGTAGAATTAGTTTGTATGCACACCAACCAACCATCGTTTACAGAAATAGACAGCAGTTTAGCTTTACTAATGATGACTGTGGGTTTACTAGCCCGGAGGGCTGTTACATACCAATTTAGCATTTGAATGAGTGGAGATCTAAAATTCAATTTGTGCTAATTCTTTCTGATATTTGTGTATGCTTTAGTACTTTCGACGAGGAGTGATTTACAAGTTAATGAAAGAAGTTACATGACGCATTAGAAAGATGGAGGTTTGAAATGCCTCCAGCATAATTCACATAATGCATGATACATAGGTGTTCACGAGGTGTGAAAGGAAACCGAAGTATTTGCACAAAACTTCCGTCAAATCCTTCATAAAAATAATGAATCTGAAATCTCACAGGTCCTTGGGAGGCTTATTGTTTTATCTGAATGTGGAATCTGAAGCTCTACGAGTTATTAACTTCCAACAACTCCGATCTACTTCTACCTGGCGAAAATGCTCTTTTTCGTTGACCAATGGAAATTACTACAGGCGTTTGATATGAAACGAGTATTACTCAGCACAACAGATTACATATCGCACTTTAATTACAAACATATTTTAAGTCTGGAGGCATCACTTCTGAACATACTTCCAGTAATCTGCACGACTTAACTTTACTTAAGGATGAGGATGAGCTACGTTCAATTTGCAGAAATGTAGATGAAATGATTCGTATCACGAGGATGTAAGTTAAGGTTGTTCCATTTCGCTTCCTCGACTAATATAGCATCAAATTGTAAAAGCTTTTTTACAGCTCTCTCTCTGCTGCTTATCTCTGTGGATTTAGACAGAAGAGTACTACTGAATGCAAATTACTAGTCACAAGTGTTTACTGTCAACCGGATTTTAATTGACATTTCGTGAAAGCAATTTTGCTTTATTCATTGTACTCAAGTCTTTATGGTTTCGTCTAATAAAACTCTCCTTTCCCAAGGAGAAGAAGATAAAGAATCATAAAATGTGAAGCACAAACCTAAATAACTACTTCACTTTTTTAGGAACTCCAGTACAAAAAGAACTGCTGAGTCGAGTCACTTACATTTTCAGTAAAGTTGTACTTAATCTTTTGCTTCGGGTAAAAATAAAAGTCAAATCGTATTTCCTTCGTATCCTTACACAGTTTCGTTTTGTTGTGATATTATAGAAATTTTCCCGAGTCTTTTGGGAGTCAAAGGATAGCTTCTTTGAAACGAAACTCCTTTGAAGTATTCCCACACAACTTGTGCATTCCCATTTGATTACGTTATTTGCAAAAGTAATGACAGAATCATTCTGTCTCGCTTATTTTTTCCATCTCAAGAAATAATGAGAATGCGAAATTGAATACAGCGAGTCTTGGAAAAAGTTTAGGATTTTTATTTGAGTTACATTTGACGTGTTCGGGCTTTTAGTTTCTCCTTCCAAACTTCCAACCAAGGTAGTTTGTACGGGACGGTGGGGAGTTAGCAAAAAATCGTGTTTGCTTAGGAGATCTACCTTTTCCTTGAGTTTAAGTGCTTAGCACTCTGCAGATATTCAGCGATTTTTTTCGCAAGAAAGTGAAGGAATGAACGTGTAATACTTACGTAAGAATATGACACAGTTTTTGTAGCTCTATTGTCATTGTAGCTTAATTGAGAGATGTTTCAAAGTGCCCCAGAATTAGTATAAAAGAGTATTGTTGAATGAATGCTCATTGAACTTTAAGTAATGTGTGAAACAAAGGGTATGTGAATGATTAGTATACATTCTGCAGTGTGCAGTTTGTTTGCAGGGGACGTGTTTCCCTTCCTTAATGATTACACAAGATCAGCGAAGTGTGAAGGGATAAAAATTAAGTGAACCCTATGGACTCGGTAGGATGAGCCATTATGTCTGGCTGGATTGAATCTCAGACTAACGAGGTTCGACCGGAAATGAGAACTTCTTTGAGTATTCTCGTTGGGAATGGAAGACAGGAAAAATAGAATGAGTAGTTGTAAAGCGGACGTACCATTGTGTTTGCAATATCCCCAGTCGCACATGATGATGACGATAAAGTTGAATTAAGAACGGATCGGGTAGTTAAGTGAGAACTTGATGAAGATTAATGTGAGTCCGGCAATTTAATTCACAACTTGGCTGGTGGAGTTTCTGCAATATTCAGCACAATTACAAAAAAAAGTGAGATACAAAATCTGATATAGCAGTCTGGAAGCTTGTGCTTAAGTCACTTTGGTTAAAAATACTTAATTATCAACAGAGAATTTTGAATGAGTTGGTTTTATTGGCTTTGAACTTTTTGAGCGAATTCTACTTTTTAAAGGTCATGCAATAAAATGTGATTTACAATCTTTACCTTGAACTTCTTTTGGAAGATACGAAGGATTGGGTTTGTTATTTTCCAAGGAAATTGAGAAGATTGATGAGACTCCGATCGGCTTTTCACTGGAGCTTAAAGTCAGAGATGAAAGAAGCAGGGAACCTTTTCTGGAGTAATGTGAGACAGGAAGGGTACTTTCTCCCGAGGTAGTTGACGTCTGTAGATAAAATGAACTTGGTTAGGAGTGGATTCTAGTTAGTTGTAAAAGTCTGGAGAAACTCTTTTGTCCAGCAAAAGAACTTGTGAAATGATCTGTGTGTGTGTTGTGGAAATAAAGTGAGAGAGAGAGTTTAGTTATGAATGCCTGCAAAGTCCGAGCTTGACTGATGTTGCTCTGCAGTTAGGATGGTGTCTTTAAAGGAGTTGTCTGTGGGTGAGTTGGTATCAACGGGGGAATGTAATGGTGGCTCAGTTACTCGATAAGCCTGTTGTTCGTCGTCATTGATAGTGAATATGGATGAGAGAGCTGTTGAACTATCAATAGGGATAGAGAGTACAGAAATCCGCACGTCTCATGAGGATACACAGACAGAGTATTACGAGTGTTAATAATAGTATAGAGTGAGTGTGAATAAAATCTCTGTAATGTCAAATCATCAAGTTCACTAGTAGTATGGTTTACTATTGTTGTCGTGTATTATGCAGAATGTGTAAATGTGTAGAGACTGGGATTTGCTCAGTTAAAAGAAGCGACAAGATTCCGTCAGTGGTGGTGGGAGCTTTTATGCTTTGAGACTCTCGGTGTAGTAACTGCTTACTCATACACACGTTGGGCATGGTATATTTGGAATGGGATAACAAGTTGTTTGATGAGATTGTAAAAGTGTAGAGGAATAAGTAGTAAGTATTGTGGGTAGCAATTCATATAATTCCACTGAGGCATAATGGGCTCTTTTTGTAGGATGAGTAATCTCCTAAATACATTGGGTTTTGAGCCAGAGAGGCTTCTTCAGGAGTGTAAAAAGAATGACTAGAGCTCAACAATGTTCGTCATATTCAGTTGGTTGAATATATGCCAGATGAGACTGGAGGTTCAAGTGCGAAACTGAGAAATATGATCTATATACGCCTTGTTGGAGCAGGAGAGTTTTGTAACTGGAGTGGAATGTGAGATATATTGGAGTTTGTGAGTCGGCTTAATGTGGAGCAGCGAGGGTGGGTAAAGAATGTAAATGTAAAACTCACGCGGAGTAGGTTGATTAAATGAGAAGATGTGGGACACCCAGTCTTATCAATTTCCGAATTCCTGATAAATGTCTCCGAGTATGTGTGACTGCTGCTGGATCCACGGTTGAGTGAAGGAGGTTAGAGTTTCGTATGTGAAATGAGAAACTGACTTCCTTAACACTAATCTGGTGTCTCTCTTGACTTGCGAGTTGAGCTTAATTGCTTGTAAAGATGTATGGTTTCTCCTTGGAAGTTTCTTGGTTTAGATATCCGGGTAGTTTGTACTTTCTCCAGCTTTTCAAGTTCTTCTCTTGGTTTCCTGATGGAAGACGATGTTGTAGGAAAATATAGTTTGAGACTGGAATACTCGGAAGGTGTGTTAGAAAAGAGTTGTGTTAAGTAATCCGTCCTGAAGTTGGCAATGCAGTCTCAAATTAAACTGATCCAGTTCTTTTATACGTGCCGAGGGAGGATGAGGTCCTTTGGGGAGTTGGAAATGGGGAAAGTAATGAGGAGTTTTGTCAGAAAATTCTTTTCCTCTGCGTGCTTTCTCCGAGATGGGTCAAGTAGAGTTCTGAGGACCTAATGGAAAAAGTAATTCTCCTTAATGTTCCAATAATTCTATTGACATGAGAATACCTTTATAAGGACATATGATGTATATTGGGTCATACTGGGTCTTCAGCTTATTAATCAGGACTAGTGAATTACATAGACGAGTGACCAGAATATTTTGTGATTAGTTCCATGAAGTACTTTTGATATTTGAATGGAACCCTTTGGAAACGTTTTTTGCATGCATTTGATGTAATTCTACATAAAGCTGATTAGATTGAATAGCTTTTATGACAGCCATTCCTACTCAAGTTTGCCCAACAGGATGGATTTTTCCCACTTTTTCCGGTTAATCCTCGGAATAGCTGGAAGAGATACATTGCGACAGAAACCGCAAGACTCGGGCTGATAAAGCAAATAGGACTCGTGTCCTACATAAAGATAATTGATCAAAGCGTTTCCGATGTGATTACACTGGTTGGGCTTAATTCCCGAACTTCTTCAGGAAGGAAGGCACTTTAAGTGCACATTACTTTTTTTACACCCACCACGCCTACCTGGCTAATCGGATAACAAATCGCATCATATGGTATTAATTCTGTGTCTGCTTGTACTGTGAGGGTGTGGGTGAACTCAATTTGAATACAGTGAAACCGCAGAGTAATAAAATTTAATGAGGCGTTTTGAAATGTACCGTAAAAACCTCGTTGACCATCTTTATTAACTATAGGAAACTAAAAGTTTCTCACCGTTAAGTTTGGAACACATTGTTGAGAGTCGATGGTGCAAATCATTATGAAGTACTTTAGTCCTCAGATTTGCATTCAATCTTTATTGTACAAGTTGAAGTAATTGGCAATTGCGGTTCCTGCGATGGTTGGGATGATAAAGGAGATCAATAATCTGGAATATTGGAGTCGATAGGAGTAATTGCTCATTTATTAGTGCGAAGGTTGATCAGCCAAAGGAAAGTGACTTGTGAATGAAGGAGAAAAGTTGTCTTCTGTGGAAGAGGAACTTGATTGGATCTGAGCTTTCCACAATGAATGGATGAGATTGTCCGAATACAGCGATTAAAATAATTTGCATAAACACCTTCCCTCTCAGCTCATCGGTTGATTAGTACAGGTTGAGTGGAGATGTTATTTCAGGTCTATTGGAGTGCACCGATTTCCAAGTCACGAATAGCTGTAATAAAAATACACATGCGATAGTACTTTGATTACTAATCGGCGATGCGATGATAGTAATTACACAAAGTAATAAAGTTCGTGTGATAAATCCGTACAGATAAAGTGACTTATTTTGAACTTTCAACCTTTGAACATGTGTGTTTGTCTTTGAGTATACTCGTTGTCTTGCTCGTAACAATCCCTATGTTTGAACTCTCAGAGACCCTTAAGTACAGGGTCCTAATATTATCTGGATAGACCTTCGCTCACTATCATTCAATACTTTGACATGGCACTTGAGAACCAAGTGTTAAAATGGACGGAAAGCTTGAGAAATTAGAATTGAGTGACAGTATGTTATACGGATATCAATGAGGTATACATAATGATGTTTATCACTGGATGTTTGGTACAAGAAATTCTCAAAAGTCGAAAGTATTTGCGTTTATAACTAAACAGACGGGTAGTGATGCAATGCAAACTACTCATTAATAAGCACTGCTGGCGACAATAGACTAATTAAGCATTTCTGCATACACAATATACACTAAACATGCCAAACACTCAATGATTCCGTCGCCTTCAACATCTTTTACTTATTTTAATTAATTCCGTATTGTTTAAGAATCCGTAACGTCGAACTAAATGCTCAATATTAAAATGACAAACAGGTTTTATTAAAAATTGAATGTAAAACAGCTATGACTATTTAAGTCTCCAGCAGAATTGTCTCATTAAATAGGAAGTCATTTTCACAGATAGATTGCACGATGACTTATAATCTTACTGCCAAACTGTTTCCTCCATACCTTCGTTATATCATAATCTCCACACATGCAATGTGATTAAAATATGTCTGCTATGAAGAACATAATGTCCTGATCGATAGAGTAAACTAACAAGTCCATTTGTGGCTAACTGAGTTTCCAGACAAGCGTCACTTCCAAAATGATCTATTCGCGAATGGAGGTTAGAGGTGCACCTGAATCTGTGAACATGCGAGTGAATGCAATTCACCAGCGAATCCTTGAAAAGCTGGCAAAGCTGTGTTTTGTGGTTATTGATCGCATTACCATTAAATACAATTTAAAGGCTAGACTGACCTTGAGGGATTGTTCGGGAAAAATTAAAACATGTTTTTGAAACATGGTTCGTATGCTAAAATGTCCAGAGTATATTTGACAATTTGTGTCACTGCAAGGAGGTCTCATCCTCACTAAGCAAATAATCTGTACTTGCATAAGATTTATTTCATCTCCGTATTTGAATATAAAGTCACATCTCTCCACACTCTGCAGTTCTTTGAGAGTCAAGGTCACTTCCAAAATTATTTTTATGGAAAGGAATATATTTTTCCCAACCTTGGTGTGTAGTCGTCTCCTCGGACTGATAATGTTTCGAATGAAAACCTGTATTTCACAATCTCACACCTAAAAATGCGACTAGAATATCCACTTCTGTCCGTAAAAGTCGAGAGTGTGTGACAAGCAAAGATGTCTGTGTCATATTACGAATGCATTAAAAGTCGTTCATCATTCTCAAATGACAGGAGACTCACTAATGCCAAATAAGATTAATCTGGCTTTATAATCTCTACTGGAAGCTGGAACTGAATTGAAAATGAACTACTTATGACGTAAAAATGACCGAGTCTACATAGTCTGCTTTGCTTGAACGGGTAAAGTTATTGGTTTTTAAGTGTTTGGAGTCTGCAGTGCAAGTAAAAATCGTTTGGACGAGTGTGAGCACTGCTGAGTGAAAAACACATTTGGCTCTCGTATCCCCCCCGGCTTATCAATTTAATTATCAATCAGCAGTGAGTGAATGATTTGAGTATCATTTAAAATATTGTAGTGCACTGTAAATGCGCTTGACATTGAGAGTTTGATGAATCACATACAACTGAGAGTGATCGAGAGACTCGTGGTGATTCAAAGTTGATTTTGTGGAGTGTCATCAGCCTCATTCAACTCTAAAACAATGGACAATGGCTCAGACATAATAATAAACTTCGGTTTCATGAAAGAGTTTTACTTAAATGTTTTTGATACATTCATACTTTTATGATCTCTGAATTCCACTGGAGGAAGTAAAGTGTATGAGCATGCATGTAGGAGGAGCATACTCATTGACTTTAAGCTATAATTTTGAAATACAGTTTCATTAAAAAGGTCCTCCTGGTGAGTACGAGACCATGAAACACGCAATGATAGACCACACTGGCAGACAAACTGTCTGTGACTGAATAAAAGGTTTCATTATGAACAAAACTCATATTCAAATAATATTATTGCTCATTCATTAATAATTTAAAATTGCAAAGGTAGTTTTTGTTGTATAACAAATCAATTTGCAAGTTCAAGTTCTTTACATGAGATAGGTTCGTTCATTTCGAACACTGTTTATCTGTATATACGATTAAAATTTATACTTGCTCAAAAAATGAAGAAGGCAAGAACAACTGTCAAGAATAAATAAAAGTGAAAACATGCAATTTCCCGTGCATGACGATCTGTCTCCCTCGGAAGAAGAAATAGTTTTCCAACTATTGTAATATTAGTATTGGGAGTATGATACTAAAATAGTAGAATGTCTAAGCGTATCCAATCAATAAGCAGGACTTACCACGTGTACCTATAACTTCCCATATAGACATTCTTTGACTGGAACTGACTCTCTCGCTTATTTAGCTGTGCTATGGTCGACCTTGGTATCCTCCCGAGTACAGCTCTGAGTCGTTCATCAAAATCCCGGATGAATGTATCGTTTAATCTTTATTACATTAAGGACACACACACACAACCAGTTCATGACTCGAGTAATAATGTGTGTCAACAGAACTCATGTTCTCATGTGTGTTCACACGCTACGTTACAAAACATTTTTCACTTTAGGAACTGGAGTCAATCAGCTAATTGATCAATCGGTGGAATGACAAGAACATGCGAAAATCGCATTAGTAGATATTATGAAGCAACTGTTCGTGCAGGGAGATTCATTGGAAAGGAAGGATGTACTGAAAGATTCAGTTCGAACACAATTTGATGAATGTGGTATTTGTAGAGAAAGTGTATAGGAGTAACGTGGGTCGCACTTTCACCTGGAGCTTATTATTATTAGAAGGAGGGAGTAGTAGCGTTGTTAGTGGGGCACAGCAGGAGCACTTGCAGTTGGCAGTGTGAAGTGCACTGAAGAACTGAGGAGAGTATTTCATCACGGGCAGTGTGGACGTCTCAAAGAAAGCAGGAGGTTGGGAATATGACGGAGGAAAGCAGAGATTCTCTCACGGTGTATAACATGATGTTTTAGTAGAAAGCTCCCGGTTATCAGATGGACTGTTTAGCCCAGCAGGGAATGAAATACAGTAGGTCACTATGTAGCTCATAGTCACATGGACGGGAGAATGACGAAACTCGGGGAGACCCGACTTCCTCATCGGACTTTCGACGAACAAACTTTCAGGGTCTTCTTCAGAAACTTATGGGTTGGTTAATAAAGGTGGGAGAGAGAGTATACGGGAAATGTTTGAGTATATGTGGGTTACGAGGTATCTGAGTCACTCTCGTATGGCACATGGGCACAACAGCTTTTGAATAGATCTCTTCGCATTTTCTCAGATGAATCGAAACTCTCTTGTATTCTGTGTGTATATTGTTTGGAGTAATGCTACGTGTAGGGATGTATATGGGTTGGGACTCTTGGAACTTCGGGACACAAGGAGAAATGGTTCGAGGAAAGCGAAAGTTGCTCGAGTACCAGGAATTTCTGGGACGCACAGAGCTTCCCTTTAAGCACGAGGAAATAGGAAATAGGAAAATGAGTTGCTTAGTGGTTTCCTCTATTTTAACCGTAGAGAAACCTCTGCGTGGTTTAATTAAAGCTCGAGTGATAATTGAATCCAACTGGATTTCGCCATCATTCAGACTAATTAAACTTGCGATGGGTTTGCTGATGAAATCTGGTCGAGGAGTGTGAGGTTTTATTGGAAGTGAGGTTTGAAGAGTGTAATAAAGTGTATGGGAGGTTTTGTTCCGAACAAATCGATATCTCTTTCTTCCAAGCAGCCTTGACATTTATCAAGTTATTTGGATGGCCATGGCAGATTTTCTGTATGATGTGGTTGAGTCAGAGTAGAAATCCTTAATTGATGGAAAGGATGCTTTGAGGATTACTAATGGGTGCTTTTATGTTAATGACGGTATAGATATATTTAGATTGGAACTGATAAGGTTCTAGAGATATTAGATTAGTTCATTCATTCATTCATTGGACATGTTCATTCATTAGAAATGATTTTAAGATCTATTGTGGTTCATAAGAGTCTATAAGAAAAGATGCCTAAGGAAATTAAGTGGAAATATTTCCACACATTGTTTGTCTGAGAATTCTAAGGATAAAACTGAAACAATTCTTTCCGTTAAACTCCACAAGGAAATATTTGTTTAAGGCTTGAATTGGTATGTTTTGCTTAAACGGTAAGTTCTGTACTAACTGTAATGGAAATTTGGTGACTGAGGTAATCACAATTGAAAAGCGTTTGAATGTGCTGAGTCATGTAAAATCAAAGTGATTCGCAAAAACGCGTGTTTCCTTCCTTTCCTCTTGTTATTTTGAAATTGAAGCAAATGAGTATGTCTGTGGATTTGTATCTTAACCCTTCACCATGAGTAGCACGTATATAGGGATTGGGATTGGTGGTTGGCTCGTGTAATCTGGTGCATTAAGTCTGCTTTGTTACATAACTGCATTGCACAATGTGTTAACAAGACGTGCGAACAATTAAAAGCTTTTCTGAGAAAGAGAAAGTTGTTGTCACACAAAAATTCTTTTCATGGATAAAAAGTAATTGAATGAGCCAGCAGTAACCAACCGTCTGTGAGGGTACAATTGAAGTGTATTAAATAGAAAAGTATCAATCAAAGACCCTCCCAAATATTCGATTACGTCCCCTGAGAGTTAATCAAATGATGTATGATGGTTCATAAGAATGGGGCATCTTGCAAGGAAGTCTGCAAGAGGATTCCCTGTGGGAGGAAGGCACTCAGCTTATATAAGGCTTGTAAAGCGGAAGGAAGTTAATCTTTAGCGTGTCTTCACAAGGGACATCAAATGCTTTAAGTTCTTGATAGCTTGGTCACTAAGTGGTTCGCTTTATCAGTTGAAATGAAGTTAGCTCCGGTAATTGCGTGTTGTGTCCTCCTGGGGATGGTGGGGTATTCCAGTGTCCAGGCTCATAAAGGAAAGGGGGGTGGCAAAGTTGTTATCGTTAATACTCAGTACGTTGGAGGGAAAGGAGGTTGGGGTGGCTCAGGTAAGTTGGTTGACAAGGACATGAACGAGACATGAATTATAAATAGTTCCGAAATAACTGGGGACGTTGTTTGTGCTTTCAGGTGGACAAGGAGGCTGGGGTCAGTGTGAACCTTAAATAGAGTGGTGCTAAAGCATATGTGGATTTGTTTCAAAATGAAAGTTTTATTTCAGGTGGTTGGGGTGGGTGGGGCGGACACGGGGGAGGAGGTTCGTGCTTATCATAAATTTAGCTTAAGTCGTATTTAAGGAATCAATACTTAATGAATGTTTATGAAAATTGCAGGCGGCTGGGGGGGCTGGGGAGGAACAGGTACGTTGTTGATAGTTTGGTAATCTGGCAATTCGTGGAGTGAGTATTAATGTGGTCTCATTGTGATTCATAGGAGGACACGGTAATCCCTTGTTCAACTGCTGCATGGCTTCTGACTTCCCCGGATCGGGATGAATCTGATTTCGCCTGCCTGCAGGCAACCTGCGAATTCATTTGTAAAGTGGATTTTGTTGTTTTACAGGAGGAAGCGGACACGGAGGTGATGGATGGGGTGGTCATGGTGGTCAAGGGGGAAGTGGATGGGGAGGTAGGAACACTATTAAACTAAGTCAATTATGAAACACCTTTAAACTTGGTTTAATTATGGACTTTATCTTTCAGGTGGATGGGGAGGAGGTGGCTACGGTAAGTTTTAAGTTTTAACGAGCTTAATAAGTATTATTGATTTGACATTTGGATAGATGAATAGTTTACGATGTCACTCCATTTTGTAATTAACATTTATTTACGTGGTTCTGTTATAGGACGAAGGAAGCGAGCAGTTGAGCCAGTGTTTGATGCGAATGACACTAATTCCACTGTGGTTTAGCTACTTAAGGAAGCCCGTAGCTTAACAATGTTAAATTTACATTCGTCGAAAACCCAAGGGCATCAAAATCAGCTTAAAGCCATGAAGAATCGTTCAAAATGAATATCATTAACAACAAATGTGAGCTTTTGTTATATGCAAAGAGAAATAAAGCATTTTCCACCTGTTTCTACTCATAGACTTAGTAAGTCTATAGTGTATACTAAACAAGCACAGTCTTATCAATTCTTAATTGTATAATCCACACTGCCGATAAAGAAATTACAAGCGCGTGCAACTCACAGGTTGGAAAGATAAATCTAATTGATGGTCTCATTTTTAAGTTATTTTCATGAAAGTCTAAAAGATTCTTTTATTCGTAAAATTCGTTTACAAGTTAGAGTACGTCCTTCAGTGGGAAACACAATTTGACTCGTCGATTTTGTTGTTGTACCGTTGATCACTTTATAATAACATTATGATTACAATAACTTTAAAATCCGTGGATTAATAACAATAAGCTTAATTATTGCACCATCAATATGGATTAAATCTACGCTAAGCACTCTACATTAATTTTTCCCAGTTAAACTTTTAAAAGATTATAAAGTTGTATAGACCTAAACGCACCCACCGCATACATTCGATAATGACACATAGCTTATTTTGTTACTTCAACCGGATATATTCAGTCAACATTGGAACACAAATAATTTGAAATTGGAGGACAGAACTGGAAGAACAGTTTTAAAACCTTTTCGTGCCGATAACCATCCTTAAAAGTAATTGATTGCATATTTACATTCGCTTATTGACAAATATCATACAGCTTAATGAATTAATTTATCACGTTGTCTCGTTGTAGGGATTTATAAACGTAGTAAGTGTACATAATAGTGAATATGTTTAAATAATGTTATTAATGTACTTTTAAAGGGATTTGCTAACTCTCAGTCGTCCCTTGCTGCAACTTGTAATTATAGACACAATCTGTACAAACTCTGGTGTCATAAAAATGAGACTTGCATTCGTCTCAATAAGGTTATTGCATTTATGTTTAAGTTACTAGAAGAACTGGGAGATGAACAAAGGGAAAGGGGTATTGTTAGCGTAGGATAATGTTGGATTTGTATCCAACGACATCATTTGTCTTTTCTCGTGACTTGGACCGACGGAATAATGTATTAGTAAGTTTTTTCATTGTGCTGTCTGTTCCAGGAGGACTTTCAGAGACAGTGTTGCGACTGATGCTTCTTCCGTAACTTCCCCTGCAATCATAAAAACATCCATCAATCTCTGTCCATTAGAATAATTGAATTTATATGTTGTATACCCGTAGCCTGAAGAACTACTTGAAGAACTTCTAGGTGTTGTACTTCCTAAGCTGCCACTGCTTGTGGTGGAGTGGGGAGAAATCCGTCCTTTGTGGCTGTGATGATGACTTGAATGCTGAAAACCCAATTAGAATTTAACAATGCATATTAGTGTCTGTTTGTTTAAGAGTTTACAAAAAAATAAGATTGAAGAAGCTACCTTGGTGCTATCCATAGGAGTGACAAGACGAAGAGCTAAGGAGTCTCCAGATGTCCGGACTAAAGCAACGACTTCTTCGTGTCCCAACCATCTTGCGTCAACTCCAGCTATTCCAACAATGACATCTCCTTGTCTCACTCCTCCGAGCTGAGGATAAATGGATAAAACAACTCACATAAATTCATTTGGAATTTGCAAAACACAATAAGCTTGTTTGTACACGACTAGAATCTTAAACTAATGGATTTTTTCTGAGGTTGATCCCACAATAAGCTCTACAGCGATAAATTCTTTTTTTGCTTTTTTGTGTAGATAAAATAAGAATGTAGGAATACTTTAAACTTTAAGTTGAATGCAAAATGTTACAAGACTTACAACTGAGATGGTTCTTTTATCTCATGTAAAAGAGGATGATAATACATTTCAGATCTCTTATTTTGCGTGAGACTAATTGTGAGTTTACCTTGAAAATACTGACATGGATATTTTGGACAACGAAAGGGAAAGGAATGACAAAAGACTGGAGGAATCTGCTTACCTCAGCAGGAGAGCCTTCATCGACGGAAGCAATGGAGACAGGTGCACTTCCCTTGACACTGAGGCCAAATCCATCACCTCGACGGTGGAGTGTAACATGTCTCGGAGCCGACCAATGTCTCTTGGCAGAGAAGAGAGCTAAAGGTCCCAGGCCTTTGAAAGGGTCCTCAACATTATGCGTCGCCAAGTCCGGTGGACTCAGTTCCAATTGAAACTTGGTCGCAGCTGCATACAATAATTTGATAGTTAGTGTCATATATCACCTTATCATCCTACACCTGCGATTAGGCCAGTCTAAATCTCTATCCAAAGTTTTTACGGCGAAATCACGATTTACCACTTGACGTCAAGTCTCTAATCCATAAACTCACCGCGGCTGTTATTATCGCTAAGAGCTAAATGAATTCAAGACTTTGCTTATCACCCATGCATGATTCGCAAACTTTCCTTTCCTGCAACAACAGCGTGAATATTTGTGTGCGAGTACGTGTGGGTTTCAGCAACACATAATTTATGCATGATTTTATCATTGCAAACCCTTGTTAGATTCGTTAAAGTGTTGAATGCATATTTTGATCTTTACCCTCTGTACTTTGTGGTTGTGCACGTGTATCATTTTACTTTGTCAGTTTTAGTTCAACTTAATAATTCACGAGTGTATAAAAGTCTGAAAGATCTCTTGCTCTGTACTTGACTCGAGTATTGTTATTAAAAATCAGTAAAGAGCCTTGCAAACTACTTTCTGTCATTTATTAGTCTCCTTCCTTCATAAACATTCATGAATTCATTGGGAGTATGGGAAATAATACGAAATAATGTATTGAGCAGGAAATTGACGTGTAGTCAAACACTTAGGAACCAGGGTGGCACCCGTGGTCGTGCACAAGCCTCTTCAAACACCAATTTTTGAACTATTATGGCAGCTATTATCAATTTATCAGTTATAACCGATTCTCCCCAAACTCATTCCTAATGCTTGTGATAGTGTTGAATTAGGTTTACAATAGGTTACTATGAATTAAATAACGTTAAACACCAATTACTGAGCTATCAAGGTAACTACCAATTATTTTTACATATTTCTCGGATTCACTCCAAAATCATTTTGACACCGTATACTAGTGATTAAATCGTATCAGGACAGTGTAGTATGTACATTATTTCTCATGAAACCTTTCGCCAACGCCCAAGGTTAAGGGGGAATGAGTTTGAGGAGAATCGGTTAAAACTGATAAATTGATAATAGCTGCCTTGATAGCTCAAAAATTGGTGTTAAATGTAGTTTAGTTGATATTAAACTTTGCTTATAGTGTTATAATACCATTTAGAGGATTAGAAACCATTTTGGGGAGAATCGGTTAAACTTGATTAATTCATGCTAAATTGATGAAAAATCGCTAATTTGCTTTATATGAACTATATTATACCTATTAATAATAAATAAAGTGCAAAATTAAAGTTTGAGATTTTATCATTTTTTTTTTAACAAAATCATGCTTTTTTCGACATTTGGGAATTTGTATGCTTATCGGTCGATAAGATACGGCACTTGGAGGAGTGCTCGTGCAGAAGAGGCTTGTGCACGACCACGGGTGTCACCCTGTTAGGAACACTACAGACCAGACTCATAAATCATAAAATACTGCGTGGTGACTTTGAGATGTACTGTGTCATTAGAGTAACGAAACTTTCCATGAATGAGGATGAATTGATTTCACCTTCCTGTGGAGGTGTGAGTCTCACCCACGGAATTAAATCTCACCTATGATTTGAGGAGGATCCAAATAATGTTCGAGCTCTTCTTGACTATGAATCTCTTTCCGTTCAAAGGTGGCTAGGATTCTGTCCTTCATGGACTGAAGGGACGCTTGAAGGCCAGCTTTGCCTCGTAGTTCTCTATTCAACCTTGCATGTCTACTGGAGTCCTCCAGACAAGCTAGAGACTTGCGAAGGTGACAGAATCCCAGGACTTTCATTTCCTCTTCATTACTTGGCAATCTTATGTCAGTCACTGCACCGTTGTCCGTCTCGCAGTACAAATAGCGAAAGCTTTCTTGAGTCTCACTGGAGAATTCGCATTCACTCAGTAAAAGAGTTGCAAGGTAATGATGGCCCATGCATTCGTACAGCTCACGTTTCACCTGCAAAGCAAAAGGATTTTTAGTTTAGTTCTTCACTCTTCTGGTTATTACGCAAGGGTGGGTATCATCACACTCCTGTAATTATACTGTGCTCATGTTTATTCACCAAAGTTGGTAAGTATTTGCCTCTGGTAGTTTTGCAGCGAGAATGAGAATTGCGAAAGAACAGATCATCCACAATGGGTTTGATTGCGGAATGCACAATAAGGAAACGTGTTTGTTAAAAAATCATTGATCTCTGGTAGCTTTTCATCACACTATCTTAAATCCTTGTACATATACAAGGATCTTTAACAAGTGCCAGTAGTACAAAAGGCGTAGCAGACTATGGGCTGTTGCTTGTTGTACAACTTGCCTTTTCTTCTCCGGTCGGAGAACATGTTACCTCATTTGACAGAAAGTGCAGAATACTGTAAATCTAAAGACTAGCAGGTTGTTACATGTTCAAGGATTGCTGTTTGCTTTTGGTGTAAAGAACACCAGAGAGGTTTAACAGACTGAAGCTTCAACATGGACAAATCTGTTTTTGTATTATTTCATGAGTGCCACTTGTCCAATAGCTTTCAATAGCTCTTGAAAGAAACTCTTGCTAGACTTTTAAATACTCGAATTCAGTTGAATGAAATCTCAGAGCCTCAGAAAGTGATGTCATTTGCGGCATTGTGTTATTAAAACTTGATTGAGGAATAAATGATTTGTTCGCGTCATTTATGATGAAATGGTTACCAAACTGAATGATGGTGTACTTTTAGTGGTTGATGATCTCACAAGTCCCAAGTATAAACCTGGTGAGTTGAGATCGTAAGAATAAGAAGCTTGAAACGTGCTGTTGATGAAAGCCTGTCGAGATGGTAGGAGTTTTTAGATGTGCAGAAAGGAAAAAAAGCGAAACCACTTCCTTCTGCAAATGTCTTCTTCACTCAAGTACCAATTGAAAGTGTCATCTTAGCCACTTACGTAATTTTAGGGAATCGTAACTAAATAGGGGATTACGTAAATTACACGTTACAGTGGTTACAGTATAGTATAACATAACCTGGATTTTTAGTTTTATGTTGGCAAAGAATGAGAATGGGAGTTTTTAATGTTTGTTAGAATTTCGGAAAAAATATTCTAGATTTCCACACCTCAGGAGTTTATATTGAGACTATTATTATCACCAAACCATAGGTTCCTTGTGTTCTTACTAATCCCTACTGTTGCATTGGACCATATCAGTTACGAAACGTATCACATTCTCATTCTCATAACTTCCTAGTTTCAACATTAAAATTCAATTATAATGTATTTTTATTTGGTTATAATTAATTAATTAGTTTCTTAAACATTCCCAAGATTCGATTCAGCGATTTGGAGTTGATTTGCTTGCGTGAACTGTGCCTCATAGCTCCAGCAAGGACCAATTTGTAAATGTTGTGTGAAACAAATAAGCTAATTGTAAGTGTAATGCGTGTAAAATTCATTTGAATGTTAAATTGTACGCATTAATGCAAAAATAGAAGTTTAAAAGTGCAAGAAGCACACGATAAGGTGGTTACAAATAATCAAAACATATTTTTTTGGCCAGAACAGGGAAACAATTTGCGTCTTGATCACTAGTGAACCAGATTAAGAGCAAGAGACACGGTGTGATTTCATTGACGTGTGTTAAGTATCTCCTTGTTGTAACAGAAGTTTGTTTTGCAGATGATCAGATTTGATTTGGATGAAGATAAGAGAGGGTTTAAGTAAAAGTACCGTCATGAGGCAGCAAATGAACATGTTCCTTGAAAGGCAGGAGAAGCAACAAGTAAGAAATTAGTTTCGAATCAGGTGTACCAAATAATCATGGGAAAATAGTTTCATGAACACGAGAGAGTAAAGGAAGAGACCAAAGCAAATGTTAACGACCTGCGGAATCTGTACTTGAATGCAATAAAAATGTCTGTAATTCATGGAATCATAAATGAACGGTACATCTCCCTATTGCACTCTGCCTTTTCCTACCTGTGCGTACCTCACAGCTGTATTCCTCACCTAAAGATCTGTTAAGTTCCTCTTTCTGTGTATTCCGCATGGTCTGTAGTAACCACAACTTATTAGACCACCGTTTCCAATCTTCACATGCATTATGCCCTGAGTTTTACACAGGATAGATTTGTTTTGTCAGAATGGGTTTGATGGAATGATGAACACTAAAATTGTTTGGTGATAAGCGTCCATGCACCCAATTGTGGGTGGACGAGTGATACAATTCTGCAATTGGGTGAAATGGAATCCATCCGTGGTCGTGCATTCCTGAAAGATCTCTCTCCGTAACATAATAGGTCTGTATACTGACTGACTTGACTTATGAATTGGATCTGATGAAAAAATTCAAAGTATTTAGATTGCTAATGCATTTGGTGTCCATTGCTGTAGTTTTGGGGAAACAAAGCTGTGAAAACTGTGAATAGACAGACAAGGAAGTCAGATCGAAAGTGATATGGGGTGGTGGTACGATAAACATCTCTTTGAGTGTTTGTATCTGGGGCTTTATGAAGATAGATTTGTTACACACCAAACTAAATGAAATTAGAGATCCACCCACACTACACTGTCCACTACACAACCGTGGCATATGTTGATATCATGTGTTCTTTTGAATTCGATGCGGATGAAATTGCAAGGCAACTCTGGAATTTGTTTCCATCAAAAAGCCTTGTAGTTTATAAATAGCACCACATCTTAGTCTTATGTGGAAACGAAGGTAGCACGCTTTTTAGGTCAGTTGACCACAGGGAACATATTTCGTTTGACAGGATCCACCTGCTAATTTAATTGCTTCTTTGCATTTATCCTTCAAACACCTATATAAACTTGCACCAAGGGCTGTGATAATAATAATGGTAGCGGAATGTGCTGGTAGCCTGTGAGGCTTCTTACATCCTTGTGAATCTCTAGAAAAACATTTAGGGTGGTTGGTATTCAAGTGGAAAGCAGTAAATTTTAGGAAATACACAAATCATCATCTGTGGTTCTTTGGGGAAGCTGTTTGTTTGTAATATAATTCGCGTTTAGTCATAATGGGGATGATGCACATTATGAAAGGCAGGAGTTGGCAGTGTAATCGAATTCTTACACTTCATTAGATTACACAAAAACCAGATTGGATTGCACACGAGATTATTAGATAAGTGAAGGTGTAGAATAAAATGGGAGTTATGTGAGAAATTGAAATGAAGAGAACCTCCCACAAAGACTTGAGATGTAATTTCATTGAGTTCTAATGATGCGTAAAGATTGACAACTTTCATTCTCGCTGGTATTCATTGATTGGAATGCAGATTGCATGTGTGCACCCGTACCAGAAGTAGTTTAGTGTTAATTAAAATATAATAGTGCAAGTTGCAGAACACTCTCAATAACAAAAGAGATACGTACCTGTACAAGTGAAGACCACGCAGGTGGTATGAATTCCTTTAATTCATCGTGAGAAAGGAGTTCAGAGACTCTAATGTATTCATCCGACAAGAGTTGAGCCTCCTGGGCCAATTCGATAAGTTTGATTTGTTCCGAGGCATCTTGGACTCCGTTCTCTATAATTTTGCTGCTGTCTACCCTCTCCACTGATTGCTGTTTCTCAAACAAACACTCACGAGCTTGGACCTAAGGAGACAACAAGGAAATTTTTTTGGCGAATTAAAACATTGTATAAGATGAGAATACGTGTGTGTACAACATACACTTAAAATAATGACTTAGAACAAAACTACGAATATGTGAGATGATGATGCATATTCTTTAAATTCATCGAGTCTTCATCTTCTGAGGATTACTGTGTATTACTATATTATGTTTATGAATGGAGTTTCGCTTGATTTCTTTTTCACACAGGAGACAGACGCTTAAGACTTCGTAATGAACAACTCACGCTGAGCCAACTTTAAAACTTAAGTGTCACGAATTCGGATAGTCAAATCAAATCTTACGGAGCGATTGATCAATTGTTTGGTTGAAGATGCTCCCTGACTAAACACGGTCATTATCTTCAATCAACTTTCACAAAATCTCATGGCTAATAATTTTTGTTGTGTGAAGCAGCAGCGTGTTGTGTTGTTGCAAGAAGTGCCTCGCAGTCTACCTAAGTTAAGCACATAGTCCTGTAATTCTACTAGGATTGTAAATTCGTAATGAAAGGGAAGTTACTTCATGATTCGTACTGTTATTACTAAAAGAAGCTAGGATGAATACAAATTAATCTGGTGAACAGTTGAAGGAGCAAAGACTCCTGTGTGTATGAATGACTGTGTGTAGTTTTAGATAAACACGAGACTTGTTATGTCTCAGCGTGTTCTTTAGCTTCTTACAATCTTACATAACTTTCAACAGAGCGGAAGTTAAGGGATAACATGTCCGAATATCCCAACGGAGACATTCCATATAAAGATGCAAATTAGTGTGTACTTGTCATGTCACACAATCACTTGACTGTAATCAATCATACTTTGAGAAGCACTTCGCTTGAATTGAGTTCTTCAAGGAGATTGCGACATTTCGCATTAAACGTGGAATGAATAATCAATCAAAGAATATTTTTAGCAGACTAATGGATTGTTTGCTGATTGATTGGACACTCAGTTCAGATAACAAGTGGAGATAATGATGGGAGATTTCATAGCTGAATGCCTATTGAGAACATCTCAGAGTTTCAAGTGATTAGAATAGTTCTTAACCTTAATTAAAATCTTGAACATACTTAAACACTTAAATGGATGATAAGAGTACTTACCAGAAACAAAGCAGTAAGGGCATCAAGCGTGTGAGGAGCGAGGTCGAAGGACGGAGGGTGTGTGAAATGTTCTCCGATGTATCGCAGGGTCCCTGCGGCCCTGAGGAAGTTGTCCACTGCAGCGTCTGCTGTTTCCGAGCTCGTTTGTCTGTCTTGTTTCGACCCGATTTGTGTATGTAAAGCAGCCAAGTTGAATAGAACGCTGGCTTTTTCAAACGCTACAGTTCTTTGGATACTTGGCACTCCCGTCAAAGCATCGTACCTGGATTACAATAGATATTTTGGAATTTATATGCAACTTAATAAGTTACGACGCATCGTGTGACCCTGATGGAACTGATTTCACAAATCATATCGCATAATCTGGTGTAATTTGTCTCTGTTACTTTTCCCTTTCAACAATTTGCATGCGATAAGCATCTGCTACGAGTGACATAGTGAAGAATCCGCGAACCAGCACGCTTGCTAATGCTGACAGGGTAGTTGACAAGTTGACTATTAATTTCCACCGACTAGTAATAAATTAGGAGAAATCTCGAAAACCTCAGTATTCATTGAGAACCACGAAATACATCGAAACGAAAGAGAAAACAAAGTGACGAGACTACAAACACCTGCAGTGTGTCTGAGGTGCATGAAAAGTAAAAATTGGGATTTTCTACACATCTCTAAACTTCTATGAGTCTCATCAACACGCGTTGGTTATTTTTAAAAGCGTTAAATTTGTCACATTTACGATAACAACTTTTCAACGCTTGAGGAATCTTGAATAAGTGTGAATTCTCTAGAAGGATATATTTAGACTTTTCACATGAATAATGAAGATTTGTAATATAAGCCACGTTGACAATAAAAAGCACATGCACGTCGAACAGAATTGAGGCAAGAGAGGAACAAGATGCTATCGAATTTGAATTCCTTCCTGCATGTTGATTTTTTTTAAATTTTCGCTTACTGAATGAGTAGAACATTTTAGTTTGCTATAATTGGAAATCTAAAAGATCTACATTTCTTGTTACAAACATTGCTCACATACATAAGTAGTAGTTATGCAAGAAACTAAACTGTACCATCAGATTAGTAGTGGTAAATAAAGTCAAACACGCAAACAGCGGAAAAGCCTCAAACGCTCGTGTAATTTGCACGTATAGTCCAGTTACTTTGCACAGAAATATGGAACACAAATACCCAAATGAGCCGTTAAGGTTCCTTTTTGCTAAGTGGTGTGTTTGTATTAAGTGAACTGTGAACTTGACTTTACGAGCAAAACGCTTATAAGGAAGATTTGTCATTAGGGAAATTATTAGTTTTAATGAGTTATGTCTATTCAAGCATTTACAAACGCGAGGAAAGCATTTTGTGTAGTTTGCTGTTGGCAGAGTATTTAGAGTTTAATGTGTGAAATAAATTATTACCATTCAAAGAAAACACCAATGTTACGGTCGGAAGGGAAGAATCTTCGTTCCACATAGTAGAGAACTCCCAAATACCGTAACAGCAATTGGACACCACTTTTAGTTCTTGATGGTCGTCGCATGGCCTGTTGAGAAGCAATCATAATCGTAAAATTAGCACTTCAAGTTGACGGTCAGTCTTTTGCAGCCATTCAAATGACACGGATATTTCTTATTCTTACCTGTCGCAGTTCCATGAAGGAATCAATGGCATCGTCGAAATTGCTTCCGTCTTCACTGTAATGTTCCAATATGAAATCCTGCAAGCCAAAGGATGAATCATTTTAATGGAATGCAGGATACGATGGTTTACATTCTTAGACTCAGTTTTTGATGCTTTCTCTTCGATTTAGTCTACTATTTTATTGGGTTGTAGCTTGTATAAAATATTAAGTGGAAATGTCGCGTCCCTGTGTGTACTTAAGGGGGACGTGATGTAGGTTTATCATCCCAAATTCAAAAGTTGAGAGTGTAATTATGTTATTTTTTTAGTAAACCGAGCACAAGACAATAAAAGGACTAATAGCTGAGTCTCATGAAAAAATAAGGGTAAAGAGCCGTTTTAGTGAGCCTACTCGTGTGAAACCATTAATGGATCTTTTGGGACGAGAGATAGGAGAGTAAGTTTGTGTGTTTACAGTCTACCAAACATTACACAACATGAAGTATAATGGAGTTCTGATCGTACAGTCGAATAGCTTGAGTTTCCACATACTCACATAAGTCTCAAAACGAGATACAACAAACAATACGGAAGTGATTTGATCAAGACAATTTGAAGCGATGATTAGTAGGAAAGATAACAAAGGAGAGTGAGACACCTAAAAGATTCTGTTGCGTTCCTTTAACAAAAGACGATAACGCATCTCTCACCCTAGGGAGCTTCTCTGTATGAATCTCACGAGACATTCGATTATTTCAGGACAATTCAGGAAGTTTGGAGGTATTTAATAAGTCTGAGTTTTTGTCCTTAGGTAATCTGTGTCTTATTAAAATTGTCTCGTTACTTATCACCAGTACATGAAGGCGTGGATTGGGTGGATTTACAAAATCAGTGTGGAATTTGTGTAAGAAAAGGTGTGTGTGGTTACCTTAAAGGGTTCTCTGAAGTCGATATCCCGAGTTTCCTTCAGACCCAAAGGAATCATTGGCAAACTGCTGTCATGTCTAAATAAACAATAAAGATGCGGATTAAGTTTTGAGGATTAAATGTCATTCATCTGGTGGTGGGTTTCATTGTTAAGGGTAATGATGACCAGATACGGCAGAGTGTGGCATCAATTTCCTCAACTCACACTTAACGGATTCCAGACTAGGAAGATGGGTGAGTTGACTGATAGAGAATAAGTTCCTAATTCTTGTGGCTAGCTATTGTGTGCATCCCACACATCTGCGATAGAAGAATGGCTGTCTAGCGTATTGATGAAATCATTTGTACGGGAAGAAGTGTGAATCTGAGAAGCATTGATGTCCAATCAGCACATCAACCCACTACCCTTAATGAAGAATTCGATCGTGATGACTCCGAAGGATAGCCTGGGACTAGGCTATCACTGTACCCCAATTGAATGACACATGTGGTCATAAATTGATATCATTCTTGGCGTATCAACAATGGAAGGAGTATCGCTGACTCATAATTATTGCATTCCGTTATTCGCTGATTATATTTGAAGACGAAATGAAGACCTGAGTGGGACCTGAACTCAAGGTTAATGAAACTGAACGGGAGTTGTGATTTAATCAAGAGGAGATCTGTATACGCCTGTATGTTCTGCGTGGACTTTGAGAGCTACGACTAATGAAGTAGGACAGGAAATAATGGGAATTTAAAAATTTCCGGATAATTACGTGTCCAATTTTTGTTACGTAACAATTTCTGGGATTTATTAAGTTGTGGGTAATTATAGTTGTACGTGCAGAGTACAGTGAAAATACTCACCCTTGTCCTTGGTACGCTTCTAGACATCCATTTATTTCCGCTAATTGTTCACGAAGTAGCTGTAAATGTGAGTTGACGAAACTCAGCTCCAAAGTAGCTGTTTCTCGCACCGTCTTGTTAATCGTCGCTCTGAAATAACAGCAAAAATTTAGTAATTGGCAATGTCAGAATTTTCTGATTATTTACGCCGATTGGTTGGTTTAGGCCATTCTTAAAATGCTCCTGTGGAAAAGATGATGAGATCTTTGGGTAAAGGACAGTAAAGGTGTAGGATTATGAAGAACAGATTGCGAATAAAATTCTAATGAGATGAATTAAATGTTCTGTCATGATTTATTCTACCAAGTTTTAGTTTTGAATTGAACCCATTAATTTTCATTTAATGTTGTGATTCGTACATATCTTAGGTTCGCAACAGTTCGCATGCAATTCTTACAGTAGAATGATAAATTACTATTCAGCTATAATTATGATGCTGGTAATTGCTTGAACTTAACCTTTCATGCACATATTGCTATTTACACTGTATGAGTGATTTAATTAAAACTAATCAAGACATAAGAAACTTGGTGATGCTTGATTTGTTTGTGTTCCCCACATGGAAGCTACTTTACTTACACGAGACTATTATTACAAAGGGTGTGTGTGTGATGATGTAAGGATAACAAAACTGCGTGAGACTACAATAAGATTTCAAAGGAATGATAAATCCTATTCTGTCATTTTTGCAATTATTGAAATGTTTTTATGACTAACGAAAGGAAATAGAAAGAACTAACAATACTGTCTGTCATCGGGCATACAAATCTGATGGGATCAAAGGAAACTGGCTGTAGGAATGCAAATGTGTTGTAGAAGAAGTCGGTGATGTGAATCAATTATTTATTGTGCAATTGGTTTATGACTTGTGTGTTCAAGTAAACGCCCTTCTTACGCATTGTGCTAAAACACCTTCCATACTTTGTAAATCACACACACCCCGAGAACCTCAATAAAACTTGTAAGGCTGTATGAGACGATGAGCACGTATAGACAATAATTCCTTTTCTGCAGACTGTGTCATCAGCAAATATTAAATTGTTTCTACTTGATGCATTCGGAATGAGTGTGCGGGAGTGTAAAAATTAAGTTTTATATTGTCGGTCGTTTAAAAATGTCTTATGTTGTTGCATAACATTGGTAGTCTCAGTGAGTTTATGTCATCCCCATTGTCTGTAGTTTTAAATGGGGATACACCTTAGAGAAACAATGAGAGCAATTAGTGACAAAAGGTCGTTGAAACAGAAGGCTCTCGTATGCATAATACTTCTAGCAGCAGATTGCATTGTCTTTTATTTTGTGTGGTTTTAATTCATTGTACTTCTTAAATTACCCCGAAATCTTTGAATAGGAAGGGAGTATTGTGTAATCTGTGATACTAATCGAAATATCTCACATCACTTCTTGTAGGTTAAAAGTTGGGGGTTTGGTTGGAGGAATTGAGAATGACTTGCTTCTGATACAGTTGCGTGGACAAAGTTGAAAAGGAGGCCTTGATGGGAAATATTCGCAGTGGAAGAAGAATGATAAGCAGTTTGTATGCAGAAATGATTAGGGTTGAAATTGGGTTGGCAAGGCTTAGAAGATCCTTTTGAGATGAACTGCTCAACCTTATCGTGGGATCAGTAAATGGGAGAATCAATTAGAGATCTATCATTAGAATTGCAAGGGAAGGGGTTAATCTTATCCCAAGTTCATCAGAGTATTCCAAAGGTTCCTTGTTGATACATGTGGACAGCTTAAGTATGCATATGCTAATAAAGTGATGTATGGATGTTTTTTAATCTTTTGTCATCTGGCTAAATAGGTTGACACAATAATGATCGGATGAACTTCTTATAGTTGTGTGGGAATCAATAATGCAGTTTATAGAATCCAGGGCGTAAGTGTAATTAATTACGTGAAACGTGATACTGAGACACCCTACCTGTCAACATGTGAGAGAAATAAGTCGATGAAGGCCTTTGCTTAATGACTTAACGGATGAGTTGATTTGGTTTCATTAGTTGCGGAAAGCACTTCAAGGTCTTCTTATTTCGATAATAATTAGCTAATAGAAATATGTACAAAGAAGATTGAAGTCGTGAATAGAGACGGAGACACTCAGACACAAAAAAGTGGTGGAATCTGAGCAAAAACTTCTCTACTGCTTATGGACTTAAAAGCTTTTGGTAATTAAATCTCTCCCTGTCAGCAAGTTTCCTTCGAAAGGGAAAAATTAAGTGAAATAAGCTTCCTACGTCTCTTCCACTTATTCTGTAGCGTACAGAGTGCAGACATATCCGTCTCTGGTGTGAATGACGAGGAAGTTAGAATTAGGTGATAGAGTATTGTACAAGAACACACACACAAAATCCAGGCAGATATCCCTGAGAAGCCTCCTCATCTGCGACGAAGTGTGAATGGCTGAGGTGTGAGAAGTAAATTAATCTTCTAATTGATGAATTTGAGAGATGAAAAAGCGACTCTCTCGACGAGTGAAAAAGTTGGAAAGTGGATTATGGTAACAAACAGAAGCCTGAGACATGTCGTCCTTAGTGTAGTTTGCATAATAATGATTATCATGTCGTCTAGAGGTATGTTGGTATGTATCACTTTACGGTAGGTGCATACCTTATCAACTATCAACTATGATACTCGTTGAGAGTGACACCAACTTGTCAACGACACCAACAGCCAAGTGAAATTGGAAATTTTAACTCACATCAGTTACATATTGTAATGAAGCTAGTTTTATTGCCAAAATGATCATTGAAATGCCTGGCAGGATGAGTGATGCTATGCTTCTGTTTTGTCCTCATCCTGTTGTCATTTGCATGTCAAACTTGTACCGCATCTGGCAAAGTTATTGTTGCATTATGGATTGCCAGCAGTTCCTGCCTTGACGTGTTTATGCAATTATTGGGAGGTGAATGTTTCGGTATTATTGGTTTGTTTTTGCAGGTGTAATTTTTATCCTAGGTGAGTCACAGGGCAAAATATGTAGAATTTAAATCATTCCATTGGAATAACTGATGGAGTGGAGCAAGTATGCGAGTGGTGCGCTAAAATCATTCTACACGCCTGTTCAAAAATTTAATCATGTTGATAATATCCCTAAACTACAAAGACGGGAATTAATTGGATGCAGTTCGTACTCTAAAATTTCTAACAATAGGAATTAAAAGTCGATCGAAAACCTTACTTGAGTAAATTCTCAGCTCCTGCGCGAAGTCGCATCTCCCGATGGATTTCCCGATTGAGTTGTGACCGTTTTGACTGAAGACTTCCACGGCATGTAGCCCTGCACGGGTCATTTCCCTGTAAAAGAGAATTAGACAATAGTAATGATGGACTTAATTGGTGGATTAGTCATTAGCTTGTGTCGCGGTTATCCTGACATTTTCTGCATTTATCACGCATGAAGGTTCTCTCGGGTTTAATAGTTTACTGTAGCGTGGCAGACATGTAATATGACTTGCAAAGTTGTGATTCAAACGTCTTATTCTTTTCTCAGAGGTCAACGTAACAGCAAAATAAATCATTGTCCAAGGCATTACTTAAGGTGCATTAAGAATTTACAGCATGAATATATTTACTCGTATGAAAAATGTCCTGTAATCCCTGAGAGATGTTCATCCTGTATCACTCGACCACCTCAATTATTCTTCATAATAACTAAGCGTCATTCAGAAATTAAAGCGTATCTGAACCACCACCACCACAGAACATCCATTGTCTGCCAAATGGATCTTCATGTCAGACGAGTGGATATAATGAATCTCAATTTGTACTTCTCTTGTGAAATTCTTGATTGGAATTCGCCTTCCTGCACATCCTCTCATGCATAATACACACCGGCTATTCGGTTGTCTTGTAAATCTAGATTTCTTTCGGTATGGAGGAAGCCAACTTGTATTCATTGTACATTTGCGAAATACATTAACCTTTAGGAAGAAGTAGTTTTCCACTGTCAATAAAACAATGGAAGGTATCAACCAGCTTTATAATATGCATGACAGACCGAAAGACATCCTCATGAAGATGTAATTTGACTATTCATGTATCTTATTTATGTGTGTGGAGAATCCTATAGATTCTATTCGGGAATGCGGTCGAAAAGTTTAAAATAATTGTGTAGCAGACCGTTAAGCTTTGATCTTGTGTTCATTTATCTCTAATCACTTCACTTGTACTGAGAAATATTCGATACGCAGGGTATGAAACAATTCTTCTTCATGACATAACAAACCACTCTGTATATTATTAAAGGTACACTCATCATATGTAAAATATTATAATTCGTATCTAAATTCCAATCAGACTGTAGTTTAGTTTTACTCATAATTCATTCTGTGACTAGTGACTAGTTTAACTCATGGAGAATAGAAAGAGTTTTAACAGCCGAGTGTGATTAAATCTTGACAACTCACGGTATACAAAAGCTTTCACCAATCTATTGATATTCAAATCATACAGCATTACATTATAAACTAGATTTATTGTTTCCTAACTGGATTGCTTTTGTAACAGATGAGAGAGTCATGTGAATATCCAACAGAAACTAGAGTGGCTGAGGTGGATTCAAGTATTTATTAAGTAGTCCTTCACCTACACGTCGGATAGTTTGATGGCTAAGAGATTTGCGTGACAAGAGGATTACCCACCTGTCCAAGTTACTCATACTTTTATGCATATTTACTTTTCTGTGAATCAATTTCATTCATTCGACAATGATATTCACAAAGTGTTTGACTAGGTCTTGTAATTTATCAGACTTTTCATACTCCCTTGAATATGAACGACTGGCAATTCATTTGTTTTAAAATGTGTAAGTACAGCTCTCATACTCGTCATAATAATTGCTTAACCCGTTAGTTTAAAACGTAGTTCCATTAAAGATGAGAGATAGTCGAGTGGTTGAACTATTTAGAGTTGCGAGTTGTCGTATTGAGAATTGGGATCACAGGAGCTATTCAACTGGCAGTTGGTCAGCATTGGGCAAGGAGTTTGTTAGTGAGTGTTAAAAATGAGAGATTTTTTATTAGAAGTGAATCTCTTATTGTTGGTTGTTTGCGAGTTTGGTAGAGCTGAATGAAGACTTTTGAAAGTAGAAGGAGCTTTGCGGGTAGGAAGAAATTAAAACTTAAGGTGAAATCTGTTTGAGTAGATTGGAAGATTTTAAGCTGACAATTTTGCAAGTGCAACTTGAGTAAGAGATTATTAGTGCCAAGGGAAATGAATGGATGATGATGAGGATGTTAATGAAGGCGATGAGTAGTTGGTTATTATATCCTTCTAACCAGTTCAAACTATAAAACATGCAGGGCTCTCGTTTATCAAAGTTGGAATTGACTGAGGTGATCTAGATGAGGTTAATTTGATTATATTCTAGATCACGGAGCCAAAATCACGTCTTGAATGAGCAAAATCATCATCTCGTCAAAGACTACTCCCAGGCTAAGTGACTTTTTCAGATGATGTGTGTAGATTCTTTAGATACTCCTCCATCATAATGGAAATCGTAGAATCACACTAATTTAGTTTCTTACTACTGCAACATTATAACTTGGCTGATTTAGTTTTCCCGTTGTGGCAATCAAGGTTAAACGAGTTTTCGAATTTGTGTGATTTCTAAAGCTCATTAATTCCGAACTGACCCGTTGCTGGTCCTCGAGGTTTTTAAGGAAGGACACACAGACTTTTATGAAGGAGTTTTACCCTTTAATGTCAAGTTTGGTTGAAATCGGAACATAAAACATATCAGAAAAAAGAATAAAAGAACGAAGCTGATTTTAAATTAATTTATTCCGTTACTACTTGAGGCTTCTTGCCAGGAGGCTACTAATGGAGGCTAAGTGGTGGGTTCCGATTCTTCTGTGACTCTTTGGCCTGTAGCCCGATTTTAATATATTTCAACGGGATCTTGTGGACCTTCCGTTACGGGTTACTCTGTCCTACTTCATATGCTTAATACAGTGACAAATAAAATTTGACTTTACATCATTGTTTGTCCACTGAAGACAAGAAGTTAACTACGAGTTTAAGGTTTTGCTATTCAAAAATGCTTCTAGGAATCTGTTAGAAGTGCAAACAATATCTTCATACGCGTTCATACAAAATATGTCGTTAAAAATAAAATGACAATTCAAGCGGACGCTAAGCCAAATTATTTGGAAATTGTAATTCGCAGGGTAGTAGATTTAGCTTTTCTGAGTCGATAACATTAATGCTAAGAAATGAACTTCTTTTAAAATAGAGCTTGTGCACTGTGCAATTAGTTATGCGATAAATTTGGAAACAAGAATCCTTCATGTGAGTTCTTGAGGAAAACCAGTCAATAAAGCTTACGCAACGATGGAATTGCACCTACCTGGTATATAGTACATCTAAAATTTAAAAATCTTTATGTTCACCACTTTGACAAGCAGAAGTGCTTATATCCTACTGTGCTGTCAGAGTCACATAGATTTTCATTGCAAATCAACAATTTAAGAGTATTTTGCGTTATTGCACAATTCTCAAGAATACGAGTCTCACGAATCTCATATCTCGCATGTGAGTGTGTTCGTAGATAGATGAATCCTCTGACTTAACTATTCTGATGTTCAAAGCACCTGAAAATAATTAGTATGCATTCAATGCTTGTGGGACAGAACACACAGCGATCGAGCCAATAAAAATTTAAGTTTTCTGGCACAATTGTATTTATTTTGCATTGTGGAGCTCCTCCTGTTAACTTAAGCACATCGTTTTGCACGCTTGAGTCAGTTGTACGCAGCATGTGCCGCAATTGACGTGAATATCAATGCTTCCTGGAGGCATTTGCAATCCATGACTGAATGAGGACAGCAAAAGTGACACGAATAAATAGAATATTTCGCACTTGCCTGAGAGTTTAGAAAAAGTGGCGCACCTAACAAATTGATCAAAAGAATCTGCCACTAAAATATTAGCGTCAGAATGTTTCGGGTTTCGACTATCCATCAAGGTTCATTATATTTCTTGTGTACCAACTTATTGTTTGCAAATTCACAAACCACCTACAGAACAACCACAAGACACGACTAGTCAGTCAGCCGCCGGCACGTCACAATTAAAGCTAAACTATCCTTTTCACAATATAAAGAGCGAGAGGATATTTTCCTTTTAATAAATACTTAAAAATATTTTAAGTTGTCATTTGAGAGTGGAAACTATTCGAGTTCTTGAGGAGTACAAAAAGTCCCTAAGACTAATTGCTCATGACCCCGTTAATTGGTGAAAATGCTTTTGAGCTACTAGACTTGGCCAAGGAGTTCATGGGATTGAGAGATTACAGTTGAAATATTAATTATTGAATATTGGAATGGTGAGAAACCTTCCTTTAGTGAGACATTCATCAATACCTAATAGTGACATGAATAAAATGTCATAATTGAGAATATACGCAACATGACATCATTCTCACTTTCCGCGTTCACTTTTCTGTAAAAAGTAATTAGTAAGAAATAATGCTGAAAAGCTACCTTCTTCTTGAGTTGGCTGTATGGGCTTGAGGTTATATAGAGGAGGGATGAAATGTCAGTGAGAATTTAGAACCAGTTGTGCAGACATTGGCTTGACAAAGCTGCATTCAAGTGGTATAGATTTACTTGGAAAAAGTCTCACTATTTATCTATTGTGTCAAGGTTCAAATGTCTAACAGTATAGGAGCCACACCACACCATTCTCTTTTGACACAGGCAGACATTTATTACGCATGTACCTTTATAGGAGACCTAAGGCTGTGTCTACTCTTAATTTTGTAAACCGTAGAAAATTCATTTTTTGAATAGGTAATTTCATTTAGAGCACCAGAGACTACAGTAGTTCACATTGGGTGAGTTAAGCTGAGCACAGGTTTAAATTATCGTCTCAATTCCACACACATTATGAGCAACGTCCATTAAAGTAATTTTGAAAAACGCTGCTTTGTGTTTAGTTTGAAAATTCACTGTGAAAGAAGTCAGTGAGATTAAAGTGTGAAGAATTGTGTTGTATTGTAATAAGGCAGGTATGATCGCAGGTTTGACAAAATAATAAGATTGTAATGAGAATGTGATGCAGCATTATGGAGGAATAAAAGAATTGCCTACAACAGCAATTATAATTGTAGCCTTGAAAGGTAGATAGAGACCCTCAAAGGCATATACATGTCTCTGTTTCAAAGAGGTGTACGCTCGTCAATGCTTCACCTACTTTTATTGCAAGTGTTTTCTGCATTAAAAGGGGAACTTGTGTTGCAAAAGCGCATTGGTTTGTTCCCACGTGTGTAATGGTTCATTAGCATACATAGCGAAGTAAAATTGAAAACAGAAATCATGCAAATTGCGGAGTAAATTGGTACAAAGTCGAAGTAGGTGTAACCAACCTTTGTTTTTGTGCATTCCTGTACACTTCTCATAGGAGATGAGAGAGATTCCGACTGAATAAATACAGCTTGCAAACAAAAACTATGTTCTTCACGTAAATCAACCTTAACTTGTCTTAACACTTAAGACTACCTCACGTCTACTTAATCTAGAATTTAGAAGAAGAATACTTTTTTAACTTTTACTGCTGCGAAGCAGACATGTTCACAGGTTTTTCTGTGAAACGGGTTCAAAGCAATTGGAGTTTTGAAGAAAAAGAGAGTAAGAAGTTGGCTGGGATGTTTTTAATGAATCATTGAAGTGTATGCAGATTATTATTTATTCTGAGATTTGAGAAGCATCTGGACATACGTCATATTGTGAATCATCTGCTTTATTATTCCACATATTCACACTCATTAATTCCAGAGATGATTCCATTGAGTTCACCAAAGATTATTCGAGAATTGGTTCATTACCTCGCAACTTATGCAAAAAATATACAGGTCACTTTAAACTTCGAAGGTTAGCATGTTGCTAATTAACTTAAAAGTGAGTCACTCAAATTGTTTAACCTGTTATACATTTGGATAGAATCTGGGCTACGACTGCATACCTTTTGCAGATTAATTAAGCATTTTCTACTTGCGTTGCAGTTGCAGTTTTTTGGCGTGAATAATCAGTGTACAGTTTATTAAAATAAGTTCTCGTAACTGTCACTTTGTATTATAAATCAGTTACAGTTATGCTTTAAAAACTAATGAACACTGACAACTGATGACCGCTTAGGAGCGTTGGGAAGAGTCACTACATTTAGAGCCTGTGTAGTTGGACTCTTTGCAGTACTAAGCAGGTAAATATTTTCAAATGTCATTATGAAAACATTCTAGAACTATCTTAGCAATCCCACGACCTATTTTGGTTGTCTAAAAAGATCTCCACTGGCGATACTGATAATCACTGCAGAAAAAAATGCCAAGTTGAACGTGACTTGCAAATTTCAGGAGATGAATGATGAATCCCAAGCCACAACTTTTGACCACAGTGGACTTAAAAGAGTCATTTGATATCTGCGGATGAGATGACCAGAGTATATTTGAGACTGTTCATTGAAGAATGAGTGCGATGAGGGACATCCATCGAGATTTCATAATAAATAGGATTTTTTGGAGTGATTTCGAATATATCATTGAAACAATCATGAACGTGTGTGACAAACACTTTGTTGCAATTCGTATCAGATATGTAGGGAGAAGTTAGGAGCAGTTTATCTATTCATGATTTGTTTGCCTTCAATTGATTAATACTTGATGGCGTTAGGAGCCTGTATTACTGGAAAGAATCAGTCGCTGAGATTTAATGTAAAAATGTCTTCCATTAAAATCAGTGAATTATCCAAACCCACCAATTTTTATGTGAAAGAGACTACTATTTGAATAAACAAGGATGATATAATAGCAAGGAATAAGCAAACTTGCGGTCGTGGATGACATTGAACTTGAAATAAAGTATCGTGACTGTGATGATCACAATTTAATCTTATAGCCCTAACCTTGGCCATCATAATTTCTCCTTTTAGCAGATTCTTTGCATTCCGTAATTTCGCAAACACAGATGTTTGTAACCTTGAAAAGGATGATAAAGTAAAAGTACCAGTCAGAAAAATTAAGCGGTGCCATAAAATCATGGGCTTTACAATTGCAGAGTACACTGACTGATTCTGGACGTGGATTAACAATGAACAGGAATTTCTATGCATACTACGTTTCCATCAAGTTACCTGTGAGTTTTATGATTTCATCGCTACTCGTGTGTAGTGTATGACAGAATTACTCCAAATACTTCACCGTGTGCAATAAATTCACGAAAAATGTGAATCTTCTATGATTTCTCATACCAACGAATTACACGTTTGAATCTAAAGTTGTCTTTATAAACTCACGTCATTTTCAAGAATATTGAAACTCGAGCTGTGAAGAAGTAGAATGAGACCAGCGAAGTGAATCCCTTGAAATATTTGTTGATTGTGTTTGCTGTGGAAATCAAAGGGAACTTTCGAATAGCACGCGAGTTACTTGCTGTACTATGTGTCAAGCTCAAGGCACATACACACAGTTATAAAAGATATGAGGTACGTGGAATGAAGTTTATTTATGGCTGAACTCGATAAATCTCATGTGCAAATAAAAAAGTGAATCTGTAAATCTTTTTACAGCACCTTGTGTAATTTGAAGATGAGTTCATACGTATGAAAAAGTGAAACAATGAACAATTGGAGATGATTGTATGTGTGTATGTCAGGCGAATGGTAATTTCTGTGATGAGTTCTCTCTCTCGTGTGTGTGTATGTGTGTATCATGATCATCATCCTGCCTATGAGTTGGAAGTTTAATGGAAGTTACAAGAGATGATGATGATGGGAAGATAAAGGAATTCTGAGCTGCTGAGGTAGGGATGAGCTTCCTCTAATCTTCAAGGAGAGACGCAATTCTTGAATTTATTGTTGAGGCATTATCTTCTTTGGCCATTATGATGAGTCTGAAGAAGATTATAACGAAAGGGGTGTGTATACAGCCCATTTCATTTTAACTCTTTGCCCTCAAGGCGTTCATCAACACGCTGTTATTGTACAAAAGTCATGACTGGGTTTCTCTGCCTTTTATAAAATGAGCTCAAGGGTTATTCTGTATTTTTAGTTTGTAATTCCATCGGGACTGACCTAAGAAATCGTCTTCTTACATTATGTGATTTATAGTAGAATGCATGTTTTGTAGTGTGACCCTTGCACCTTGTGTACTTCTGTAACGCACTAATGGCCTGCAGGATTCCCATAAAATGACTTTGAGAAACATTTCAAACAAATGTAATTGTTGTGTTCCTGAGTATCATGAAATGAAATCTCTACTCGGGCTTCTCTAGTGGATAGAAAGTTAGCCTTGAAATTTTGTTTAATCCAGGAGTGCTTTTATGTATTGTTAGCGCATTAAGTTTCTCTCTGAAGATCAGTTTAGCATTGTTATTCTGAACACGGTTGGGAACTACTGACTTGTAGTTGTAATTGTAAGAGTGGATCATCTATCTGTTCCGGATTTGTTGCTTGGTGGAAGGGTCAAGTTTTTTTCAGAGCTTCTTTTTGATCATTAAATCATAGGCAAACTGGATTTTATTTAAATACCATCAACCATCCTAATGGCTACAAGAAGGTTTTTGTTGTATCCCAGCTCTCAGACAGGTTTTTGATTTCCATTGAGACTTTCCAACAATCCGTATTAATATCAGGTGTGTTCAAGAGGTCCATGGCTTAAGTAAAAGGGATTTTAATTCTACCGGTGTTCCGTCTGGTAAAACAAGATTAACTAAACCTTGGGTAGTCAGTAATGAATGATACAGGAAACGCATAAAATCTGACAATCGAGTAGTCGAAATGTATAAGCCTGAATTTGAATTGTCGTGGATAGAATATCAACCAAATCTCTTGCTTATAATGATTTTTTGACTAAATTTAAAACAAGAAATTCCCTGTTCATAAGAATACCAGTTGTGGTTGGATTCCTTGCATGGATGAACTTAAACTTCGACGCAAGGATATTATAAGTCCATTTTATTTTTATAATTGAGAGATACATTCATCTCACCATCTGAATTATGGCTTGTTTTATTAGTTCATTGGATTGTATAGTTGGGTAATCTTGATTGTCGTGTTACAATCCAAGTAATAATGTTATTTTTAACTAAATGCAAGATACTTAATTTGCGTTGACATCGACAGGTCCGTTGAATTAATTCTTGAACTTGAATGGATTCTATAATCCTAGACAAATGTTTTTCTTCCTACTTCTCCGAAAAAGGAAGCCTCAGAACATCTTATAAAACAAGTTAATTTATTTTACTCTTCTTTAACAACAGCAGACATCTTCGGTGAAACCCACTCGAGAAATGAGTAGGGATGAAATCTCTCTAGGTAATGGGTTTATTAGAGAATCCAATAAAGGAAGTGATAGAACCACAAACCCATTGAATGGTCTTAAGTATACAACTACTGGTAATGACGAAGGCGGAGGATCTTCATTTGGTTTGATGTGGTAAACCTGGTTAGCTAAATAAGTCCATTGGTAATTAGGATCGTAAGACTACATTCAACATTGCCGTGTTCTTGCAAGTTTTTATTTGTATTACTGCCTTGCTCACTGATTTTATTAACAGAAGTTTAAGAAAAAGATTTGGTGTTCATCTTCAAAAGTAAGTTGGAATAGTGCCAATGATTGATTAACCTGAATTAAGATTTACTTCTTAAGTTAAACAGTTGCAGGAATAAGATTGATTTGGAGATACGCAGTGCATTATATAAACCATATTATTATTACAATGATTGCACCGTTTTGGCTTCATATGTACAGAATGAACACTAATTAATATTTCATTGCAGAGCAGGCTTACTTTATTAGTACAGTTTGGAGTATAACTACATTTGATTTAAGATGATTAACTTCTTTTGCTCACTCGGAATTCTTTTGAAACTGAAGATGCCAATAAACACGCTTACAATCGAAAGTAGGTGTATGAAAAATAGTTAATGTTGCCAGTAAATTTCCATAAGCTCTTGTATCCTTCTGCCCACAAAGACATAAAGTTTGTGGAGGTATATGAACTCCCAATATTTTATGATGACAGTATTACAATTCTCCAAGTGTATTTCAAGGATCTTGACGGTCAATCCAAGGTGGACATGAGTCGATTTGTTGTACAGCAAGCAGTTGGAGGTTACTAATTATTTGTGTGTCTACTGAGAAGGTGCAAAAAATCTATTCCACGCTTGTTTGGACTTTGGCTTGAGTTTGGCTATAAACGGTTTGTTTGATGTGGGATTCAATATATTTTAGTCAAGCTAAGTAGTTTGCTGAATGACAAAATTAAATTAAATAGAATTTGCGTAGCTGAAACAATGAGTAATGTTCGATTACGTGAAATCAAATAATCGGCTAATCCGTATTGGTGCAATTGAATTATATATGACGACAAACGAACGGGAGACGAAGGTAAAAATTAATAATAATCCACTTATGTCAGGTCTTTGACGGATGAAAAGAAAGATTAAGAATGCGGCATAATGTACAAATTTGAGGCGGAGGAGCTAACGCCCTTTAATCGTACTAATATTTTGTTTCATAGGTGGATTACTGTTTTGCGCAACATTTATCCCAGATACAGCCTTAGTCATTCGGTCCACAGATTGCAATTCTAGTAGACTCGTTTCATAACGCACACGTCAAAACTAAAAATGAGTACCAAGTTCCTTGAGCAACTAATTAGTTATTGGCACGAAACGAAAGTTTAGGATGCGATTGAAGTGGCTGAGTTATTCAGCGCAATAATTGATGGGAGTCCAATTTTAGCCCAATTAATTCATATGAAATCCAGTGCATTGCATTATTTTTTTGTGCTTGGGCTAATAATAAAACATCAATAATGGCATAATGTCAACTGAAGCGTGTTTAAATAACAGTTTGTGCTTATTCATCAATTAGGTTATCGAGTGGAACGACGAACAAAGTCCGAACACACATGAGTGTGTAAACCATTGTACTTTAATGTTTGAGTGTCTGATCGTTCAATTTAGTAAGATTCGATGCTGCGTTTTACTCAGGATGTTGTCAACTATTGCGTGTGTTATGTAAATGATATGGAAGCCTCATAAATTTTCATGCATACTTGCTATTCCAGCTATTACAGATAAGTGTCTTCCATTTCTAATAGCCACCCATTAAATTCGATACATCTGACGGCGTTTAAATCTATAGGACTTGTAAGGTTTCCTGTAGCCCAGTGAGTATTTTAGCGTGATGTCATTCAATGTGTTGGCACAAGTACAAGACATTCTCATGTTTCTTTCCAGGAAGCTACCATAATAATTCAAGCTGGCAGCAGTGTGGCTCCAATAAGCTTCCGTTTGTTACCTGGAGTTGAGCAATCCCTTGGTCACACATGGAATTCCATTAATCGGGACTCAGCTCAGTTAATAAATGGAATAAACAACTGAATGAGTTTCAGAATTGTTTGTGGCCTGGGTTAAACTATTTAGCTTTGGCAACACTACCAGGACGTGAAACGTGCCAATAATTGCCTACCATTCCGACTTTATTTGATGCATGGTTTCTGCTCTACAAAACATAGTTGATCAAAATTCACATAAAACAACAGGGATCAAAAGTAAACCAGATTTAGATATTATCTGTCTGCAGTCCGAGAGCTCAATTAGATTGTATATCATGCTATGTACTTACAAATTAAAAAGTGGGCAAAAGAGTTGTGTCCATTTATGATTTATCACTTTGTGTAAAATGAAGACACTCTCTGTAAGGAGGAATCTGCAGAATTTTTTTCGCACATGAAAAGGTAGCCATGAAATGGGTCGAATTTGGAGTAGAAGCAACCTTTCCTTAAATGCACATTCTTTTCTACAGTTCGCAGTGTGTTTCCTTCCATTCCATATGCATATTTTTGTAAATTTCAACACAAAGAAGGAAGTAGACCGAAAAAGGCATTATTTGAATTGCGGATTCATTGCAACTCCGTCTTCTTACATTATTTAATTGCTTACTTCATTCTAAACGAATAGCAAAGTTATTGGCAAGCAATACAACAATTCATCTCTTAACTATTAGACTTCATTTAAAGAAGACGTGTGTCAACGGTATTTCGTAATAAAAAGCCCGTAGAAGTTCATGCACACTATGTTGAATATTAAAGTTAAACCCATTAAACATATTGAAGACAGTTACTCTTTGCGTGCATAAAAATCGTAGACGATATTTGCTTCTTTTATTGAATAAACAACAATACAAGTTATGAGCTAATCTTTAATATTCACGCGATTGAAAGAGTATAATTGCTTCTTGAAGTGTTCCTTCAACACATTTGATTGCATTGTGCTGACATAAACTTGGGTGAGCATAAAAGGTTTGTGTAGCAATAAATCCTAGGGCAGTGCAAATACCAAAAAAAAACTATTATTCCTTTGGAAATGGTACAAATACAAACTTGATTCCGAAGGACAAGCTGTGCTTCCATACGCGCTATGGCACAAACAGAACTATAAACTATTATGTTATCATGGGACAGCTATGTCAATGTCAGTTAGATTTAATTTATCATTTTATTTTGCGTACAGCAAGCCAGAATGAAATGATAATTAAGGTAAGTCAAGTGAAATGATAAAAGTTGATGCAAATGGTAAATATTCAATGAGATTGGTCTTTGACCCGAGTTTCCTTGTTTGATGACAAAACATGGATTCTTTAAAGAAGCTGCAGGAGGGCAGAAGACACTTGAAGTTGCCCATGTAGCTGAGGTTGTTTCTTTTAAAACGAAGAAAAATATCTTATGCTTGATTGAAATTAATTAAATGTTTGCTCACTGCCGTTGCATTTGCCTTTTTATTGCGGTTGTTATAACTGAATGAAGGAGTATAGAATAAACTACTACTGGCCGTGAGAGAAACCTTAGATAAGTTCCCTGGAGTGACTACCATTATTATGTTATTATTTCATGACTTAACCTGTAAGGTTATGCAACAAGACAAATTACAGTTAATCGTAATTGACTCCCTGAGAACGGTTCATTTGCAAACACGCATTTTCCACGTTGGTGCGAAATGAATTGTTTATGCGTAAAGCAAATAATGCTTTGCCCAATGATAAATAATCGGTTAGCAAGTTAGCACGTGTGATAACCGTGGTGGAATTCGTGACATACATTGCTTGAAGCTTCACCGAACTTTTGTTTAACTGTCAACTCTACCACATAACTTCCTGTGATGAGTTATTCGGCGAATAATCTTGTTTCAATGTTTGAATCCCTCTACACCACATTTCTAACGTTTAATAGACATGAAGCAAACAAGCATGAATATTGATTACACTTACCCGTAGCAGAGTAGAAGACATTTCCACAGATGCACTCATCTTCACTGCATATCACAAAATACTTGTTGACTACACGCAAATATTTAGAACTGTTTATGCATAATCACTTTTCCCTAAATGTACGGGAATTAAAAGGCTGTACTTCGCAGTTAAAAATTCTGCTTGTGTGAACGGTAACTTTTGATTTTTCTTCTCAGGTTTCTGAGATCCGGGTTAATCTTGTGTGTATGTAGCAAATAGCAAAGATTCCGTGAATAATGAAGATGAGGTAACGTGGTGAGTAATTTGTTTACAAGTCTGTGTAAACTGGTCAGGTAGGGAATCACTTAGGATGACTCGAAGGTGAAAGGAAAACCAGTTGATGTCACAAGTGAATTCAATTACTTAACTTGACTCTTTAGATATTAGATTACCCGATTGTATAGGAGGTTTTTAGGTATGCGAATTTCCCACAAAGGGATGAATTGATAAGTTTATAATATTCGCTTTTACTACAACTTGTTCCGTCTGATGAACCGGGTATTATTAATTACAGTTTGTAGAAGTTGATCAAACGCCAGATTACGGAACTTATGATTCCTCCTTTCAACAAAGAGAACCGTAATGTTTTTACACTTTTAGGAGTGAATATGTTGTAACTCAAGGTAAAGCAAAATTGGACTTCACGCAGTTTCCGGTAATTTCTGTTCCTACTGTGAGAAACCTTCGTAGGTTGGCGAATGCAGATGATACGTACGGGTTGAAGAAGAAGTGTTCACGAAACTGAAATGCTTTATGGTTACGGTTAGTTGAACGATGGAAGTGGAAGGAAGGGCTGGATTGTGTGTGTTTTTTAAGGATGCAACAGGAAGTTGGCTTCTTGTCTTGGGTTGAGCTCACGAATGTCAGAGTATACGAAAGAGAGATAATAATTTGGACGTAGGGACCAGTGGGTAAGTAATGCGATATAATAACGAGCTAATTCACCCAACGGTGAGCTTTAATGAAGAAGGCATGAGAAAATTTCGCGTACTGATGATCAGTTATGATGAGACTAACAGAGGGGAAGGCAATTTAACGTATCTCAAAGTAATCCAGCTTTGTGTAACTCCGAGATAAAGTCACTTTTGTGTCCGATGTGTAATAAGGCTCTTAACGTGATGACACACCGAGAATCAAATTTAGGCAGAACAAATTCAAACACATGGATTGTATTTGTTTGATTACGACAGATTATCACGAAATGCTATGTAAGCCGAGATTTACATAGACTCATATGCACTGTTTGGATTGGTATGATTATATTTGTATTTTTCCCACATGGAGTTGAAGAAGATTAAACACCTTTATTGCGTGGCTGAGTAGTCTCCCGATAAGCGATTACTCATAAAACTCCGATTCTGCGTGGATTAAAAGGATGGGATTAACACTGAGGTTTCTTAATAACCAAATTATCCACTTTGATATTTTTGTCACACATAGGAATTCCCCGTGGGGTGGTGGTTCTCATGTAATGAGAGATATATTTAGGTATTTCAGTAAGTAGCAGATTTGTGATCTTATTGTAGACACGGTGGGAAGTCTCACAAAGGCATCACGAATTGAGAAGATACGCAAATATTGATACTTTCTCTTATTGTCAAGTTATGGAGATGACAGAAGATGAGACACAATTGGATCCAGCAATAATGAGTAAAGCTGGGTTAAGTAAATACGGAAACAACGAGCGTGGTCTCGTCACTCACACTCAGAATCTGGTAAGCAACTGAAAATCATGAGTTAGTGTATCATACACACTTAGGCAAAATGCATGCCTTAGTAGCTTTTCTAGTTGCTGTATGTTGTATCAATATAAGCTTGAGAGAGCAAAGGGGATTTGGTATTGCGGGGGATGGACATCTATTACTATTTATTGAGCATAAGCTCAGGTGGGGAAGGCCTAGGAATTATAAGCAGAGGTAAATCGCTTTAGTACACCACCAGCAGCAGCTTTTACAGCATACACACAGACACCATCAAGACTAAAGTTCTTTTGGCTGGCAGCTTCAATGATGACAGGGAACTGTGAGGGGTAAAGCAGAACAAATCGTACACCTGAGCTAACTTACAATCAACTTACACTCTGAACACAATGTTGGAAATGCTTTGTGTACTCTCCTTATACGCTAGAAGAGTTTCCACCTGACCCCCTTGTAACTACAGATGATGATATGGGTTTTTGGCTACTTCTGCTTGTACTGATTCTTAAGAAGCCACATCAACTACTTTCAGTCTTTCAACATGCTCTTCGTCTTGTTCTCATCAGCACACACATTTGACACCAACGAGTGCAACGGATTTTACGTGATTAAAGCTTTTGTAGGAAGCGTATATGAAAAAGTACATTTTTATGAGATTCAATGATGCGCGATACTTTTGATGAGCAAATGATGAAGGAAATTATGCTGGCAGCAAATTAATCACAACTCATAAACTCATAACCCTGTAAATCTGTTGATGAGAATGTACTTTTGGGGTTGTGGAAAGAGTCTTGCTTCTATTACTGATGATGAAAGTTCATGTGAAATTATGCTTTTATAAGTTCTTGCATTAGCTAATAAGTTTAGCTGTCAAAGTAAATCACGTCATGAAAAAATAAACGATGCAATGGAGTAGAGTAAATCTTAAAGATTTCAATTAAAATTATTATAAAAACTTGCACGATTTGGATGGGTTATTTTTTATAGTTTATTAAAAAGAGTAATGCTTTAGAATTTAAGGGTTTTCACGAGTAATTTTACATTTGGAACATTTGAAGATTACGAAAATATTTGGGTTATAGGAAGCTAATGAGCGTGAAGGTTGTAGAGAGTGTTCCAGGTTGAGATAGAAAGCACTTGTGTGCAAGTGCAAAGTACGATGAAGGGTTGGGTTTAGTTAGACCTTGTTTGAAAATGTCTGAAGGTGCTCTAGTAATTGAAGGTCATATTTTTGGACACACAACTGACCCCAGCCTCTCTGATACTCAAAGCGTAGAAATCTACAAATCTACGGGATGGTTTCCAAGTTTCGTTGGAAAGATGAGAGTTGTATCGCAGACTCAAGTCTTAAGACAGGCCATGCTACAAAGTGTACAGTTAGCTTGCAGTTTGTGTAGATTTCTATGCACATAAAAGAAGAAAAGCCAATGCACCCAAGAAAGTTGTAATTAGGAGTTTTATAGGTCAAGTTTAAAGAATTTTATTTATAATTACGTATGATCAGACTGTAAATCACAGTGTGCTTTGTTCTCGCTTATGTTTGTAGGTTGGGAGTTGGGAGAAGACCATGCCAAAAATGCTTGACAATTGCAGATTGTTAAACGAGGAGGAAAGTGGTCATTATACCAAATATGGCTTATCATTTTTACCCAAAATGTTTCAATTCTCTCAGTCTTCTCTTTCTATATGAAGATTAAATCCTTCACTCTACTTTCTGTCACTTTTGTGTCTCTAAAGATAAAAGTTTGATGTTACTTCTCATACTGTGCACTGAGCTAATCTCTGGGATAAATTGATTTTCCATGTTTGATAAATGCAACGTTGACTGTGAAGGTTTCTGATGCGATTAAACTGGCTTTTATTAGTTTATCGAGAGTTTTATTGCTTTACTTCTGAAATAATCAAATCAAAACTTGACTTGAATACTTTGTATTCTCGAGGTTATGGTTCAGTAGCTGTGCAGAAATGTAACTAGCTTTCGATTGTATTGATATTATACGAATAACCTTAGGGTTCATAGACGCTCATAGTAGTTTAAACTAAATTAAGATTAACTTTAAATATAATTATAGGTTGTATGTTCTTGAACTAGACACTGCGCAGACTGTAGTAAAGTGCGAAGTGTAACCTTTAAGACATGCGGAAAAGGCAGTGAAGTGTGGTGCACACTGTAATGCAATGTAATTTCCTTTGTGGTTTGGTAACGTAAGGATTACATTCATTGATGTGTATTTGTGTTTATCGAGTTATGATTTTTGAGACTATAACAATGCGTGCAGAACATTAAACTCACCTCAATTAAAGTTGCGGTTAAAATATAATAAGGATGAGGTTTGTAAGTGAGATTTATTTGCTTGAAAGTGTACGCCCACGATGTGAATTGTGAACTTAGGAAAAGTTATGTCGGAGTGTATTTCGGTTGTTATAAGACATCTTTACGATGGAAAGTATTCAAGAGGGAAACATATCCTAGTGAACTTTATGCAATATTTGCAATATTAGCAATAATTTCAACCTCAACTGAATGTGTATGGTGCACGTTGCTGAATTGATAGCTGCTATGTGTACTTACTTACCATTATTCCTTCTTTATTAATTTTACCTTGAGGAACGCCGATGAAGACAAAATCAAAGTCAATGGTAATAATAAATGCAAATGATGTAGATAAAAAGCTTCCAGTGTGAAATCACCTGCAGACAAATAAATCATTTGACATGGATCACTGAAGGTTCTTTGATTTCTTTTTAAAAGTGAATGATCGAAGTCATCAATCTCTGTGAATTTAGTAATCAATGTGCTGACAAGCGTTTGGATGCTATGTGTTAAAATAATCAGTACGATATTTTCTGTAAGAATTCTTTATAATAATGGCGATTTCAACAGGATCCTTAAGTCAGGAATTGAGATAGTCGAAATAACTTCTTGGCGAAGTCTGAACTCAAGAAATCCGGATTGTCATGAAACTGTGGTCTCTTATATTTGAAATATTGATTTGGGTTTGTACATAAAAATATGCAATTGTTTTCGGACTCTCCCCTTTGGCGTGGGTGAGCTTGTTTAGTCGATAAAGTTGTCGCTACATGACATGTTTGTAATACACAAGGCATATTTTGATTGCAGGTGAGATGAGACGCTAGGAGATCTCATGGGAAGTTCTGCTTGGGTGAGGCTATTGAATGTCTTGCTCTGAGAGTTAAACTGGTTAAGCGGCATATTAAAGTCATTTAACTTTCCATTTCAAAGATATGCATGCCTCACCTTCTGTCACTTGCATTTTAAAGTTACTTTATGCATTTTATTATTAAGTCAAGAAGTTTAGTTCGTATAATATAATGTATCATGTGGCAAAAGTCAAATAAACGATCGTTAGTATGTTGACGTTGCAGCACTTGGTTGTACACACTTATTACACTTCCTCAATTCTAAACTGAAATCAGGAATAAAAGAATT
>JAQGAB010000070.1:0-50122 GCA_034696565.1 Isotomurus graminis
ACAAACCCTGTATGCCAAAGATTCAAATGCCTTCCACGATCTGTAATAAGCCTCTAAATAATTGTTAGAATCGTAAATCAGAAAGACAATTATCTGTACTGAAAAAACAAATAAAATGTTAAGTAAAATAACTGTAGCTGTGGCTGTGAGTGACTTAGCAAAAATTCTGCACTTTTCAAATACAACAGACGATAGATTGGATTGTCACATACAATTTTGGAACTGGAGTTGAAAAGAAAAGACATTTTATTTGATCAATTCAACTACTACATGACAATAAGGACGGCAAAACAATGCAGTCAAGAAAATTAACGAGAACTGAATTTTGCATGAAAGTGATGGTATAAAATAGATTACTGGGCAAAGGAGCTGGAATGAGCATTTGAATGTGTGACCAAGCTATCACATGTGGAGACACAAGACGTTCTATTAACTGAAACTGATACGTTCTCCGACGCTGATGATTGCGGCATACCATTTGGAAGTCTAGCTGCTGCGGCTAATCGTACAAGAGATTCCAAGCTTTCTTTGTCCAAATGACGAGCTATATCTTCAAAATGAGTGTTGATTATACGAGCTTCGTCCGCTGTAATAACCTCTGCGTCTACTTGAGACTGCATGGGTGGTGGTGTTCTTGCTTGGCGCTTAGGATCTCCTGACAGAAGCGAATGAACGTTCGAAGAAGAGACGGGACTTTCTTGTTCGTCAAGAAATCTTTCCATATAGTCGCTGAAAATATTGGAAGATACATTTTTTAGTTAAACACCTACGTAAACATAATTTTCTTTTCGTTAAAGCTCGTTCTTACGTAGTTCCAGGATGCAATGTATACTTCTTCTTTTCTAATTTAGATTTATTTGCAAACACATCGTGGCGCTCTGTCTTTTTCCACAAATAGTAGAACTGAACGAGTTCGCTGATTGAACGCGTTCTAACCTACATGAAAAAAACAAACACAATCATTACAAAACTATCTTGGCACTGTTGGCACTAATAAGTAATCCAATTACCTTGTGCAGCTGAATGGTAATAAAATCCTTTCCATATTGCCGAAGTCCATTCTCAAAGTTTCTGCATTCCTCTTCAGACCAAAGGCTCATGGTGTCTACCGGCGAAGCCGCATTTATTTGCTGCCGACGCATTGCTTCTTCGACGTTGTGACCACATTGAAGAAGCAAATACAACGCCTACATTCAAACATTCGGTACATCATATTTCTTCATACTTTAACCCTTTACTGCATCAGATGTTTGCTTAACTAACCTGCTCATCGTCTCGAACATGAGATCCTTTCGGAATTACAGTGTTGACATCTTTCGTGCTTGGAGTTTGCAATTCCTGGACAGCACGAAGGTACTCTGCTACTTCTGTTTCCTCCATAGGATCCGGGTTCCACAGTCGCTTGTCTTCATTTTCGTACGGCATTGCATCTCCATAATGCCTCAATCCCTCCGGAATGACAGCTTGATAGTCAGAGCCTACCATGATGGTCTGTTAAAATAAAAGTTAACAATTGAACTTTCAATTATACAGTCTGGGCCGAATCTTAACTCACCTTTTTCCACTCTTCTTCTTCCGGACTGTAGTCACCATCATCTTCTTCTTCTTCTTCATCACTGGGAGGACGAGACCCAGCTGCAAATCGCGAAATATATCGCATAATGAGATAAGATACCTTTTACATACCAGAACGTCAGCTTCGAGTAAAAGATCATTCAGACTGAAAGTTTTACCCGCCGCAAAGGACCACCTGAGACCTAAATAATTTCTCCAGCACCACTTTTAACTTACATCGTAGCTGGCGACTCTTGCCCGTAACAGTCGGATCATCTTTATACAATTCGTGAAGCATGGACGTAGAAGGTTTCTCCTTTTCTTCGACGACATCTTGGATACTAGTCGGGTCAATCTCTTTCTCTTCAGACACAGTTTCTGCTAATTGTTCCGTCTCCTCTACTTCCATCTTTTCCTCTTGTACGGAAACCTGCAATATTGACATTTCCTTTACTAGTCAGCATAGTAATCTTGCGAAAGAGCAGCGGCATGGTTCTTACCTCTTCAGGACTGCTGGTAACCTCTTCTTCATCTGCATCTTCATCGGCACCTTCATCGGCATCGGCACCTTCTTCTCTATCATTGTACCCGTACCTTGCCAGCAAGACCTCCAAAGGCAAATCCTTCTCCTGTAATAAATCAATTCAAAATACATTTATACAACACACAGATGACAATCGTCCATAAAAACTTCCTAGAATTGCTTTTCGTACATTTTCTAAATCACATAGTTCATTCTGTTGTTCTCCAGCTTCCTCCAAAGCTTCTTCTTCGTCTAGCGTTCTTTCATCATCAAAATCATTGACCATCATTTCTGCTGTAGGTTCGAATTCTTCATCCTGGAGTCCAGGATCGGTGTTATTATTGCTACTCTGTACAAAACAAGTAAAAATTACACCTTGCAATCCCAGATTCCAGTAAGCAATAAATTACCTCCTCCATTGTGACTTGGAAACTCCTAGAAATGCACGGCGCCTCTCAAACCCCCGCAATTGTAGTACACACGGAGAAGGACCCTCAGACGTTTAGATTAATGGTACAATCTATAACTTCCTCTAAAACTAAACAGCCTTTGCCGAAGATACCTCAAGACAAAAAGTTTCTTTCCTCGTTTAAAGTCCCTCTGTAGACTCTCGTAGTACAACAACCTTAGCACCGTCTTCTACACAGGCATCTAAGATCTCTCCATTCCACCATTAACTTAATTACCATACAATTAATATATGGTAGACAAATCTGACAACACAAAACAAACTAAATCTCAATTCCTCTTAGAATAATAATTAATTCAAGAATTTCTTGGCAACAATTCACGTATCCCTTGTCCACACACACCCCACACACACACATATATAATATACACAAATACACACCCCTTGTGTTTACGGATTCTTTTGCTGTTGAATTACCCAAATTTTTCCCTATCCAACTCTATCATTACAAATTCCTCATAATTTCCACATTCACAATAATAACAAATCCCGAAATCGCATAGTATCTTTAAGAGCACAGAGACCGTAAAATGTTTAAGTGCCACGTCGGTCAAGACTTAAGGTACGATATACTCCACATAAATATTTCTTGTATAATTCCTACCAAAGAATCGAATAAATAATTCCTTTCATAAAACTTACAAAACATTGAATAACAATAGCCAAGTTTCTTCTTTCACCTTCAGACTTTAAATTCCCTCGTACACATATTAAAGAAGAAAACAACAATACACGCTTATTAGTTGCTTAATAAAGTGATGTATTGGGTTGATTTTCACTTGATTTAATTTATTGGACACTCCACCTCCACCAACTTCCACTTACTAACCTCTTTTCTGGAGAATAGAAGATTTAAATGGAGGGGAATCGAATAATAATAATAATAATTGTGATGCGTGTGTGTGTGAGATGATAGACGGAGGAAGGAGCCGTGTGTTAATAAACAACAATAGGGACGGTGGTGGTGGTGGTGTGAGAAGGTGCGTGTGGTGTGTGTGTGTGTGTGTGTGCCGTGTGGTGTGTGTGGTGAGGGGAAAGTGGAGGAGAAAGAGAATTCATAAGGAAGATGGCTCTACCCCAACATCTCTTGGTCTTCACTCTTCACCTGACTTTCTTCGTGGTCGCACGTCTACTTTGTGTCTTCTGTGGAGGGTCTCGTGTCGTTCCTAAAGTTTCCATCAACACGACACTCTGTATTCTATATTTAAGGCAGTTGAGACTGAAGACACGGTGTGGATTTGTGCGTGTGGGGTTATTAACGGAGATACAGGTGAGAAAAGAGTTTTTTATGTGTTGGAAAAGATTATGAAAAAGGGAGAACCGGAAGTTCGGTAGAGGCGTATATGTATGGGATTATGTGGATACTATTAATTTGGTTTTATGGTGTTTAGGGGTATTTGGTGTTGTATTAGTTTGTGTGGAGTAATGGAGTGTGTTATATACTGTGTGGTGATTGGGTTTTTGAAAGTTAAGGGGTGTGGGTTGGGAAATTTAGTTGGTAGGGTCGTATGAAAGTGGGAAAGTAAGAGGAGGTGTTGGTTGGAGAAAGACGGGAGAGAAATCTTGTTTCCTGGATTTTTTAGTAAGGAAATAAGGGATATGGTGAGGATTCAGGATTAAGGGATTTTGAGTGATTATGTTTCATATGAGTGAATAAGGAATAGTATAAGGTAGTAAGGTGAAAGGGAAGGAAAGCCATGTAAGTAGAAATACAGTGTACTAGTCCGCATAATAAAGTTACATGGGTTTCTGTGTGGAGATTGTGGATGTCCTTGTGTCATAAGAGTCCCGTGGTTCTTCGTATAAGCATCACGTAACTGTTGCATAACGTAACGTGATGTAACGATGCAAGGTGGATGTTGTATAAGGCATAAAAGTAGGCTCTGGGTATGGGATGGGAACGTGATTCACACTAGTTTTCTCACGATTAACAGTCACACAAGTCATAAACAGTGGCATCATGCAAAAGGCACTTCTTGTGGCTTTATATTGTTCAGATTAAGGAACAGGTAGGTTCTTAGAGTTTGATTTCTGCCTGTGTTTAATAAATTTTGGAAAATAGGAGCTAATCTGGTGACACGATTTTCGATTACATAATATTCATTTGATCATAACTGGAGTCATATGAGTGATTCGAGCTAATGTTACATATGTAATGGGAATGGAATGGCATACTTGAGATAAGAGACGTGTTACGTATATGTGTTGTGAAGATATTTGGAATAGGACTTAGTGCAAAATACATTGGGTGGAATCACGGAATATCTACTTTGTCTGGGTGATGTTTTTACTTGACCGTTGCTTGTGGATTATATTGTTTTGCACTCGTTACACCAGATTGTAGTTACATTTTAGCTGTGTGAACAAACAGTTTGCTCGTACAGTTGGCAGTATATTCGTGAAATGTTTTAAAGCTGTATTCAGTTGGAGTGTTGGTGAAGTTTAATCTTGAATGTGCCTAATTCCAAAAATAAAAGTGGTTGTGAAACCTTTTAAGAAATTTAACGGAGCTTTTAAAGATTGGAATTCGTCTGGAATACTGAACGTGTGTAATCTTTGGAGAACTTCTTAAGTATTGTGAGTAAAAGAATTCCAATTACTTTTAAACCTTTCAAAACGATGTAGGATTCAATGATTCAAGATGCATCAACTGATATGCCATTACCTAGTAAAGCCAGTAGGTCAGTTTTATGCAAAACATGCATGTGAAATAAGATGTGTACGTGTTATAAAAATGCAATGCCATAACTTATCGAATCAGAATACGCTTTAGTGTCAAAATTCTAGGGCAACTGGGTACATGAAGGTGAGAGTCCTTCGTGAATAGTGAATAGTATTTACATTATTGTATTCATAGTTCATGTAGTAGCTCACGAGATAAGACGTTTATACAAAGGAGGAAAAACCTGGAACCTTTGCGTGTTACTTTGGAATTTATATAAGATCAAAAAGAGTGCGTTACATAAAGGATATAAAAACACATGTAGCGAGCGTGGTGATGGTGATGGGCTTAAATATCCTGCATAATCATATTTGAATGTTCGTTGATAAGTTATGTATGATCGGCGATTTATGATTAGTTGTAACCTGTAACCTTTTATTTAGTTTAAATCCTTGTTTGCCTACTAATCTATGCGGCATAGCATTATCATTTGTTCATTTTCATTGTCATTAACTGAGTCATGGAACAACCGGACCTGGATTCCAGTCCAGTATTGGAATCTAAGATTCCTTTTTTATGTATCGTCTACGATTGCTTGAACTGAACATTTTAGGATTATGATTAGTGCAACACCGAGCCATGTTTACCAATTAGACGATGGACAGCATTAGAGCCTGGATGTGTTAGATAGTTAGATGCACTTCCTGGAATATAATTATTATTTTAGAAATGAGAGGCTTAAATCTACTTTTAGTGCAGCTGCTGCTTATTCATAATGCCTACCAAAGAATTATTCAGACACATGTTTTGGATAAATGTATGTCTGCCTGCAGGGGGCTACACAATTTTTATTGTTTGTGCGGGATTGTATCTTGAATAACCATACCCATTTTTCATGCTATAGTAAAGTGGGGTATGCATGTTTCATAACGCTGATTCAGTATAAATGAGAGGTTTCAGGTAGAAAAGTTCTAAATGGAAATTGTTCCGTTTCACTTGTCTTACGCTGTTTTGCAAAACATAATGATATTTTTATAAACTTTCCAATCAGTTATGTAATCAGCTTGTAAGGCGTCAAGCTTGGATAGTTCACTTGTTGATTATAGAATAAAATGTTTAGTATGACTGTGTTATGTGTATTCCATAGAGATATAGGTGAATACTTTGACGGTTAGTGTTGTAAGTGTGTTTAGTTTAATACTGCGAGGTTTTGCAAACAATATATTGCTTTTAGCGGTTTAGTCTAAGTAATGCAATTTGATTATGCAGTTGAAGGATTAATGGTAAGTAATTTTTACGTAGTGCAGACGTGTAAATTATAGCGATAAGTTAGTAAGGAACTTAAGCAATAAAGACTACATTATATAAAAATCCATCTTTATATAAACTGTGGTTCCGGCTGGTAGGCTATCGCGTTACGTAGTTCATCATTCTAACATTTCTGACTCTTTTCCCTGGTCTTGGTATATCTGGTTCCCTTTGGGTTGCACATGCACACAAATACACGTGAAGATACATGTGGAATGGAACTCCGGGTTTTACACAACTAACTCCTAGGTAAGATATATTGGGTCCAGTGGAAATCAGCGAGTAGAATTCGCAATTTCACAAAACCAGACAGTTGTCCAACGTAATATCTAAAATTCATGTTCTGGCATTATCGTCAAATGTAGACCCTTTTATGTGAATAACTCATAATAATGAATTATGTGAGTAACATCTCTAGTTCCGTTTAAACCGTCAACTGGGTCAACGTCTGACATAAACATGAGCACCATGCAGGATACCTTAAGTCTATCCGCTTAGAATTTTAAACAGAATTATGCTCAAACACAATACGTTGAGAATTTGGTCTCCTGCAACGAATTGACAGCTGTCTACTGGGTTATCTTGAATCTCTTCTAAGAACTCTCACGAGAAGATCAGAGTAGTTTAACTGGTCAATTACGGCACATGAATGTTAACCATAAAGAAAGTGACTCAATTATATTACTCATTAAAGTAATTCTTATTTTGCCCATAGCATCTGGAAAGGATTATGTAATTCACTTACGATATTTGGACTTTCCATGAACAAGAATGTGCTCCTAAGTCAATATTTTTTTGTAACTGGAAGCATACGTAACGACTCTGTAGCTAGTGACATACGGAAAAGTCGTGCAGTAGAATTAGGGACATTTTCAGAAGTAAAAACCTAAAGTGCAAATGTGCAGTACATGCCGATCGATGATAAACCCGGGTTAAAACAGCTACATAATAAGCTCATATTTAATACCCCCGTCAGTTTGCTAGCAGGATATCTAACATTTTCAGCCGACAGGTTGTATTCATTGAGCATCTATTTCTACTCAATACCCTTTTAGCCTTCAACACAGTTTATATTCCTAGTTCTTGCGTAAAAATCAATAAAGTGTGCAAAAAAATAATTTTGCATTTGTCAAGCTTTCCCCTGTTTTAATTCCAGTCATACTTCTTTCAACATACTAAGTGTATAGTACATCGTCATCACATCGTGGATTAATTAGATCCGAGTTTAATGTGTTTAATGCTGTTATGTACTAACTCCTCGAGGGCCGGGTGAGTGGGAAGTGAAAGCAAAGTAAAAGTGCTTTACACAACTCAGCGTTGAGTAAAAGCATGACACAAACCTGTTCACGTGCGGGTTCTTGCGTGGATCAATAGCCTGTTATAAAAGACTTTGGTAAAGCTAGGATGGAGCCCCACAATTCTGCACGAACTTTACGTAACGCCACATCATAGCAGAGGTACAACTGCTGTGGGATGTTGAAGTAAAAGTATGGCATACGTACCACACTACCATCAGTCAGGGGTCCTCAAAAGCCGTAGTACCGTAGTATTGAGAAAATAGCCAGATATTATAGAGACGGCTGTGGTGGTGGCACTGAGTATTTCTTACATAAGTGCCTATTTTGCTCGTTCTCGTAAGTCCTGCCTGTTTGCTTCATGGAAAAGCTTCGAGTTCGTTATGTATCTTATTATTATACTTATCTCTATATATGTAAGAAAGGGATGTGTGAGTTGATTGATCACGTTGAGCTGGATTGGGGCTTTTAGCATGCATGTAATCCTTTCTGCCTTTATTTCGCTACGGGAAGTGCAAACCTTCCTACCAACTTACGAAATCTTCATAACAAATATATTCCAGTATTAGTTTAGTTCGTGAATCTGTGCAAAATTTATTTTACTCAGCTATTGTGTCCGCTGAACTAAGAAAGCAAATAATTTCTTAATAATACACTCGTTTAGTGGAGACTCAAATTCACTAAATTTAAGGGTTACTCATAATAAGATTCCTTGTTAATAACGACTGTGGTGCAAAATATATTTTTAATGTTTGTCCAAATGTGGATGAAAACAACGTGTAGTGCGATTTTTTATCACCGATTGCGTATCTTTAGTGAGTGATCAGTTGAAATCAAAGCATCTCTTATCTTGGAAACTAACCTTCCTCCTGGAACTCTTCATTGAGGAAGACCTTATACATTCATGTAATTTGTGCGTGCACTACACAATTTTACTTTCATATTACTAAATATGGGCATATTTTTACAAAAGATAACATCAAATGACAGTTAATTTTATATTAAATTATTCTTCATCCGTCTGTTTTACACTTTGTGTAACAGTCGTTCTGCTTATAAATAAAACACGAATAAAATGATGTTTCACCCTGCTTGACTTTTTAATACTTTTTGGCAATACAATTCTACATGTTTTTTGTGTTTGAAATTTTGAATTGGGAAATCATTCTGTCATCTGTGATTCCTTCAAGTGTGGAATAAATTTTGTTTTAATTTTCAAGTGACTGTTTTTCACTTTGTGGCTGCTTTTCATTTTGTGACTGTTTAGCTTCTGACTTTTAATATTCGCATAGCAGAGAGCGAAAAGGGAAATTTTGGAAAAATCTGAGGCTGAATTGAATATGAATGAACAAAGGTAAAAAATATGTTGATTCTTTAGATTAGCTGTGACAATAGGAAGTATTGGAACGTAGAGATACGGATTGCGGTCAGTTACAGCAATAAATAATTTTTCAATGTATAGGAATACATAATACACTTGTTACGAAAAACATAGTGAGTATTCCAACATTTCGAACTTCATGTTAGGTAATATTTTTGACTGATGTTTTGAAGTACAAGTACAGTTCACTTAAAAGCAAAGCATTGCCCTAAGTATCCAAATATTGTGCTTCTTATCTCCTAACTACTATATAATGTGTTACTGTGTGGCAGTTCTACGCGTCACATAATAGCATAGCTCAAAACAGTATTTTGGGTATCGGGTAATAACAAGCTAACAACAATAGTATCAATGTCTAGATGGTCGTTTAAATATTATAAGTTACATATACGTCCTAAAATGTGTACGAGTTTGCTAAAGTTTAAGTATGAAAATTTAAAAGCAGTGGTTTATCCTTTGCCGTACTGTGTTATTTCTGAATTGAAATAAACTCAGGAGCTTCAAAACGAGAAATTGCCTGTAGTTTTTGTTCTTTAGTCAAAAACGGTATAATCAAGTTAATAGAGACAATGTAAATGTAGTCAAGCATCACGAAATGAATGAAAATTCTTGTAATTAGCAATTGGGTAGAAGGAGTAATGAAAGTGACGATGAGCTTATGAAACATTATGGAACACGTAAATGGTTATACAAAAGTGTCGAGGTGGAGGAACGTGCAGGCTTCATACGTAACTCATTTACCTAATGACTTGTTATTGACTCTGTTAAAAGTGTTTTCTTCGTAAATTCCAGTTTCATAACAACTACTCAATAACATGATGCTCAGCGCAGAGACTCGACATTTAACTATTCAAACAATGTCCAAGTAAGGTTGAATAATCACTCTCCAAGCTACCCTGATGGACTTATAAAATAGCCCGTTTGTCTTCACGTGCTATGTAATTTGATCCCAAAGTCTGTGAGAGAATTCTAGACACTTCGTAGGTTTCTCGTATCAAATTTTGTGGCATCCAAACCCATGAACAACTATACTATGTTAGAGACAGTTTAAATATCATATGAAAGTAAAAGGTTTAGTGTGACATGCTTATTGCAAAGGTATATTTATTTTTGATACAACTAGTAATACACATTTATTTATTTATATCGTGTTCATTTTCATAAACATGCTACATAAATAAGCGTGTCCGATCTGTTTCAATTATCTGTAGTGAAATGTTACAAAGTTTAATGTATGCATTTTTTTATTGTTCCAGATTCCTTGTATGATTTAGTAGCCGATCTTCAGTTGTAATTGTGGTCCGATAAGTGATGAATGAACAAAGCAATACTGAAGCCTTAACGGCTCGAGAATGGAGTTCTTTTCCGGCAAAACCGATGCTGGTTAAGGAATCATCTTCATCACAAGAGCTAACTGCCCCTGAATTTCTAAACCAAGTAGTGGACACTCCAAGTACTTTAAATTTCCTTATGCAACTGTATCGGGCGTGTGAGGGAAATTTTACTGGAGAATTGAGGAAGCAGCTCGTAGAAATATTCTGCTCGAAGTTGATAGATATCTGCACCGCTACAGAAGCTAACATGAAAGGATCGATTCTTAAACCCAGCGATTTTATTTGCCCAATTTGTTCTGGAAAATTTCGAGAACCATTGACGATGTCTTGTGGACACACGTACTGCAAAAAGTGCATTGTTAAAGAAGAGCAGGGGATACAATGCAAGCTATGTCCAGTGAAGTTCTTAGCTGCGGAAATGGGAAATACGAGACCGAATGTTGTAATCATGGATCTTGTTGACAAATTTTGGCCAAATAACGCTGCAGTGGCAGCACTGAGGACAGAAGGAAATGAACTGTGCTCAGCTAATAAACAAAAAGAAGCTGTTCAAAAGTATACGGAAGCTATTGAATTATGTAAGACATCTTTTATAATTTTGTCAAATTATTAGTTTTGTGTAAAATGCCGTTTGTTGATGTTGGTATTAAGTATTCGCCGTTTTGTGTTATCTTCAGTGCTGTGAAAAACCAGATTTACAAGATTTCGTCCATTTATTTTGCAGGCCCGACTGACCATCTCACTTTAAGTAATCGGTCTCACGCTCTCTTCATACTTGGAAACAGCGAGGATGCACTGGCGGATGCTGAAGCATCAATTAAATCCTCTCCTTATTGGTTCAAGGGATACTTTCGGAAAGCCGTTGCCCTTTCTTCCCTTGGGAGATTCACAGAGGCTTTTAGTAATCTTGCGATTTGCGTCTACATGATAAAGGCAGCAAAATCAGACACAGCACCCACCCTTAAGCCAGTAAAAAGTGAAATGGCCAGAATCTTGAATAAACTTTTTTCATCCAATTCACCTGGAGGACATGGATCTTTACGAAGGCATACGTTGGATCAGTCATTGTTTTCACCATATCCGAGTCAAAAGAAGTTCACGACTGGTCTTCGAGTATCCAAGCAGCGGGGAGGGAATCCTATGAACGAACAAGATTGCTACTCCAGTGGGGATGAAGGAGAAACTAAAGACAGCATTATTGGGGGCATGCATTCCAGAATGTCAAACTTATTCAACTCTAAAAGAATGACAGTATCTACGATTTTAGATCAGGACCAGCATTTACTAAAAATGCACAGATTATTCTCACAAGCAATGCAGGATGTGACAGCAGCTGAAAACCGACTCAAACTTTTACCTAAGAGCCTCGTTACAATAGAAAAAGCCTTAATCTCAAGTACGGACTTTGAATGCAGTTTGTGCTACCGATTATTTTACCAGCCAGTGACAACACCATGTGGCCACACATATTGTAAAAGCTGTTTAGAAAGGTCCCTTGACCATGCTGTAACTTGTCCTTTGTGCAAAACCGAAATTCAGACTATCGGATTTCATAGAAACGCTGTTACTGAGCTGCTGAACAATATAATTTTGAAATATTTTACTGTCGAATACGAAGAACGTGCACAGCAGCACTTGGAAGATATTCAAGGGACGACGGAAGAAGAGTTACCAATTTTTGTTTGCACTATGGCGTTTCCATCTATCCCTTGCCCACTTCATATTTTTGAACCTCGATATCGGTTAATGCTTCGGCGATGTATGGATTCTCGAACCAAAGAGTTTGGAATGTGCTGCTACGTCCAAAATGCAGAACAAAACTATGGTGATTTCGGAACAGTTTTACGAGTTACTGGGATCCAATACTTTCCCGACGGACGATCAGTGGTTGAGACGGTGGGTGTAAAACGATTCAAAGTTATTCAGAAACATATGCGAGACGGTTACAACACTGCGACTGTGGAGTATTTGAGCGACATGGAAGTTACTGATTACGAGGCTAAACAAAGTAAGTTGTACCACGGAAATGCATTATCTACTTATGGTTTAAAGTTTACCATATAACTTTATTTATTTATTATTGTAGAACTGGAATTGACGCATGAAAAAGTGCACACGGCAGCTAATGAGTGGCTGCGAGACATCAAACCAGCACTTAGAAATCGAATATTTACTCACTTCGGGCAGATGCCGTCCCGGGATGAAGGTTGGTCTCGTATTGCTCAAGAGGGACCTCAGTGGATTTGGTGGCTACTGGCAATTCTTCCACTTGACCCAAATGCCCAGTTAGCTATACTGAGCATGAACAGTTTACAAAGGAGATTAGACAGCATTTTTAAAGTTCTAAGACACCTTCATAACGTGGCGAAGCGAGAGCAGAGTTCAACCTCCAACCATTGACTGAATTTAGTCATTATTTGGAACACCATATCACAATGGCTGTTTCGTACAGACTGATATAACCTTCAGTGCAGATGTAGAGTACTCCGTGATTGGAAAGGCAAATGTGTTGACTGGATTTCTTCACACAAAAAGTATTTTAGAGCTGAGTTCATGAACTTATATTTTTAAAATGTCCGTGCTGACCTGTTAACCTGTCGACATTCAATAATGGTAATTTATGTCTTACAAAAAAAACATGTGCGAATTGTACCTGGTTTTACGATTTAACTAATATGAAACAAGCTTCACTTAATACCTGCTTCTCTCACGAGCTGCCAGTGCGTCGTATTTATGCGGTTCAAAGTTTCCTGTTCATAGCAAATGAATTATACAGCTTGCTATTATTCCACTGTAGTATAATTAGTTTGTAAGCTCTGATGTGAATAATTAAGGTACTAAATACTAATAAATGCGGTGGAGAAAGTCTACGCTCTCAGCTAAACAGAAGTTAGTGTTGCCAAGTTCATCAGATAGCATGGACAGCTCCTTCTAACACTTCTCAGAAACCAGGTTTCAGAAATCTTGAAAAGGACTGATCATGTCCTTCTAATTTTACCTCAAAATTGTGATCATCAATATTTGTTACATTTAGGTTATGTTACTCAGGATTTAGAAGTTTCGCGTTAATTTATTATTATTATTGCTGTTTTTATCGTTCCGGTGACAATCGCAATTACTGTAGAATATGTTTTGCACATATCAATACTTCATTTCCTCAGATACTAAGATTTCATTTCTCATATATACGGGATGTCGTAGTGTTATTGTGTGCTAACCTTAAGTCATTAAATATTTTGTTAAAGCTTATTCATTTTCTTTACATTCAAATGTTGGTCAGAGTAATTTATAATGTATTAATGTGCATAAGATTGAATGTGATAATAAAAATTATCGAGTGCAATTACAGAATGAAAGTATATTTCTTACGGAGGGTTGAATATGCATTTTGCCATAAATAAAATTGATTTTTTCAAACACGACACGACACCAGATTAAATCCAATTTTGACATGCAATTTTATTTCCAAATACTGTAGATTGTGTCCGATTACAGCACTTTAATTTTTAGGATAGTAAAACATTGACTAATGTAGAGTTCATTCATATTTTAACTCAGAGCACCGGTACAAGTATACATAACAAATGAATTAAAATAGTTCAACAGTAACTAACAAAAATAATTGAATTTCAAAAGGTAGAACTACAGCTATATTGCAATTCCCGACATCATTTATAAAAATATGCATCGTACGATTCGTACCTACAGTGCAGATTATCGCATGAAACCTACACAATTAAATTCTATAAACTAACACAACAAAATAACCATTTTTAAATATCCACGACGTGGACTTTGGAATGTTTGATAAAGATAGAAGCGAATTATCATTATATGTTCATAATGATGTTCATTTAAAATTTGCAAAAGGTTGGTGAGGAAGGTAGAAATTTTACTGCTGAAGATTTTAGTAACAATGCATATTGAATAATGATTAGATTTGACTTTACAAACTAACTAAAGAGAAAAGGTACCCTGTTTAAAATAGGTAAAGTTGCCACTCGGTGTTTTTTGGTTCTTATAACTGTAGAACATACACGATTTCCCCAGCTACACCCTCAACTTGTTGCAAATAGCACCGCAGTTTCTTTATTTGTGTATTTTTGTCAATTTTCTGGCAGGAAAACTATCTCGATGCAAAATCGTGTAATATTTCTACGTGATCGTGTGTGAATGAAGCTACTCACAACAATGTCAAAATGTGTTACAACAGCAATGAATGTGAAAAACGAACGTCTAACCTGTTGTTAAGATGTAGCACCACAGACATGTAGTTAAGATTTGTGTATACTGGATGTATTCAGCAACAAGAAATCAATTCATGCAGACTATATATACACATACACAAAGTTTTCAATAATTAGTTAATAAAAAGCCAATTGGCTTAAAAGTTATAAACCTACGTATACACGAATATTAATGTTACTTTTCTTAAAGATTCGTACGATACTGAATAATTTCATGTCCCCATTAACTGCTAAACAGTACGCATCTCTACTGACAGACATAAAATTACATTTTCATGTACTTTGGCTTCTGATATTTAATAGATCAAATACATATGTTACATATAGGTACACAACAGTTATCACGTATTCCTTCGAAGTTTGAAACAATTAGACGTGTGTGAATTATAAATCTTTCCAAGTGGTTCACATTAATTCGCAGATAAATGTTAAACAGTTCAACTTCGTACTCAGGAGGATAGAGTTCTACTGGGTCTGTGTTATGTTTTTTATCTTTGAGAAAATATTTTGTTTCAAAAATTGCCAAAATCGGCTAATAAACAACTCTCATTCATTTACAATTAGATTATCATGTGACTGGTCGTATAGATAAATTTAGATCTACTATTGGGCTTTGTGTTTCATAAGCTCTTTGATTAAACCACTTAGATTGTATTTATTTAGCACGTGAAGCGCATGGTTTTTCATGTAAAGTGTAGCCATGGACAGTGATACGGTGTATATAATACAATATAGACGTTTATAAAATTTCCTAGTACTTTTCTACCCCGTTAAACACATTTTACACTTGTACAAGAAGAAGTAGGATACCACATACAGACTTCAAATTGGGCAAATGTTAAGTAATTTTTCGTTTGCCGAAGACGAAATTGTACAATTTAATCCACTCAGGATGTTGCAGTTTTTAGTGAGAAATGCCTTTCATATGTATAGTGTATATTCAAATGTAGTTTACGGAATCCGAACTCTCCAATGACCTAGGGTCCACTAAGATTCGTATCAAAGGCGATACGCTGACAGTCACCCGATATAAACTGTCCAGTTATTGGTCATTTTTGTGTACTAACAAATTTACTACGCTGGATAAATCTATAAAATATTCAAAAGATTTAAACAGGCATGATTTTTTGGCTCGACATTTTGATTTAAACATCTTCATCTACTCGGGTGTGTGATTAGAATGATTTCAATGTTTCTCTAGAAAATTAAGAATGACTTTACTAAAAATATTTTAAATATATCTATTGTACAAGGTTACAAAAGCAACACTTTGTTTCCTCATAAATTTCTGTATCTGATTGAGCCTTATTGTGCAATTGTGTACCGGTAAAAAATTTAGATTGTTTTCTATTGTGAACCAACTTTTACTAAAACCCTGTTTGAAAGGTGGGATGTGTAGTTATTAAGCGATATGTGAAAGAAGGAATATACAATCCTCCTTTAATCATTCACTGAGTTTGTTCCATAGTTCCATTAAGTGGGGATTATTTTTGCCCAGAACTCGTTCGCACTCCGAATGAACTAGTTAGTTTAGACTTAATTCATTATCTGATACAACATAACTAGCAGCACGGGCTACTGTAATTCACCAAATATAATCACATACCACATAAATTGGTTTCAAATCTCACAGCACGGGCATTCACAGTACTACCAATAGAAACAGTTTATCGTTTACACCTTGAATTCGAAAAGACGTGTAGACTCCAAATGAATTAAACAACTTAGTCGATCAGAGTTAGTCAGTCATGCAATTGTCAAAGGTACTTGGTTCTCGTCATTGGTTTGTGACAAGTGGATCAACTAGCACCGTATAAAGAGTGAAGTGTTTTACGCATAAAGCGGCCCATGTATACAATGGAAAAAATAGCTTTCCAAATATGAATAGTAATATATATATAATTATATATAACAAGATACCTCAAGTCTAGAATGAAAATGACCCAAATCAGTCCATTAAAATACGTGTACATAAAACTTGTATCTATCACACTTGATTTTAGTTTGAATATCTCTATATTATTACGAGTTATATAGTTACTGGCTGTTAATATGTGGTAAACTGTTCACCTCGGGTCCTTCTCATGTCACATATAGTGTGCAGATTTACTGCTTGACTGTCATGTAGAGATTAAGTCATTGTTTTACAAGATTTCGAGTATCATAAAACTACCAATAGGTTATGTATATTATGCATTCACGCGATACAGATGAACTTAAGTTTCAAAGTACACAGGTACACCTAATAGCTCAGAAACTACGTCTTTGTGGAATTGGTAGTGTTCATATTATGCCCTACAGACACATGAATATATAACCACTAAATATTTATACTCACAGGGAACGCTTTCACAGACTAATTCTTACACAGGGATTAAAGACATTGAGGAACAACTCCAAGCACGAACAACTGAGGCAGCGAGACAATGAGATCATCATCATGTCATTTGCAGATCGCTGTAGAGAACTCAGTGGTCTCTGCGACAACATCTCAACTGTTCCTTTAGTACAACATTCTCCTTTTGAATCCGGTCGATTTCTTGCTTCAGCGCAGTGTTTTCCTTCTCCAAGAAACAAGCTCGCATCGCAATTTGGTTCTCCTTCATCCGACGAGCGTCTCGGGACCTCTTTGCAGCCATGTTGTTCTTGCGTCGTCGAGCCCAATACTTGGAGTCTTTAGCATCGTCAGGAACAAACTGAAAGACAAACAAATCATTTTTACCTTCTGTTTTAGCGAGCAAGACAAATAAACTACGCTTGGCAGCTTGATATCGCCTTACTTCTGATGTACCTACCTGTTTTCTGGACTTCTTGATCATAGGTTGAGGCTTAAGTTCGTCCTCTGTGAAGCATCGGGTCCGAGGATCAAATTCATGTCCCGGAATAGATCCAAGCGCAGGGTCTGTAGTGATTACATGCAAACATATTAAATGATACAATCGATTTCTCTTAGGCAAATTACAAAACTTATTTTACTCTGTGTATTTCAATTTTAAGTACTTTTGCTGATTTAAATTAATACCAAAATGTGGAAATGACTTGTGTCACCCACTTTCTGTGAACTTCTGTTAAATTGATGAACAAAAAAATCGTGTGCATACCTCCGTGCTGTGAAGAGTCTGGAGAACTATCTTGACAGCTATCCGAGTGCATGCTTGATGCCTGACTTCCAACGGGGGACGGTGATCGTGACCTCAGTAAATGATGGGTCATAGATTTGATGGGACTGTTTACATGCATGTGACCTGGCATTCTGGATGGCCCAGCCATAATTACGCTGTCAGTGGGTGACGCGGTGTGGGACATTGAAATGTTCGAGTTTCCCATTTCTTGTGGGCTTGGATTTCCACTGGTTGCAATTGTTCCATGGTTTTCCATAGGAATTCCATTCTCAGTGAGAAATTCCTCCAAATCCACATATTCCAGCTGTAATTTAAACCTCTGATTAAGCACCTATTTTTTATCATACGGTTGGTTAGATTAGAAACTGTCGGCAATCAATAATAACCTTGAAATCCTGCCCATCGTAGGGCAATCGCTTGTCCCACAAAGTTGGTCCAAGAAATGCAGCATGGGCATCAAAGTTATCCCAAGGGTCAGAAGTTTCCTTGGCTTTTTCCTCTGACGGCTTTTCATTAACATCTCCTGGGTTTTGTGATATTTGTGGCTGCAGTGGCAGAGGAGTAGCTGGGATCACATCCTGACGTCCATCAAGTCCGTTCATTTTCAGATCTAATGTGTCACAATTGAACAGAACTTGTATTAGATATTTATCATATCAACCTGGTGCTCATTATTAGAAACCTATAAAGCAAACAGAGTAGGTAACATGGGGCATTTGAAATATAAATACCAAGTTCTCTCTTCGTATATTACACATATTTCCAGTACTGAAGTATTGGATGTCAATAAAAGCATTGGTATTATTGACAGCATATGTCCGCATCCACCCAATCATTACTTTATCCCTGGTAAACTTCATTAATTGCTGTGATATCTATATTCTCCGAGCACCGCTTTCTTCACATCTCTCAGTCTTGAAACACAACGTGCGTTTCACCCAAACAAACCAATGTCCCTAGATAATTTACACACGAACCCAAATGTGCCTTATAGCTCAGTATAAATACATCACTAGTAAAAAAAAGTTAGAGTCTCCGTTTTCATCTGACGAATTTGAGAGAACGGACGGAGGAAAGGGAAATGTGAGCACACGTGAAGTTCCGTTCAATTAGTATTGCTAAACTCAGAGAGGAACCGTTCGCCTCCTCCGTCAAACAAATGTGACAAAACCAATCACACGTATGTGTGGATTGCAATGTGACATTATTAAGGCATTCACTGGTGTAAATATATTTTAATGAATGGAGGCATATGGTTTCACCGTTAGTGAAGATGGATTTGAGGTACAAAGTCATATCAAATTTCCTATAGGGACCTTTGAGATCGTTAAAATTTGGAAAAGAAAACACCTTCACGTGGTGTATCATACACTTCATTTGTACAAATGTGCTTGGCAATAATAAGTCACAAAAATATATTTATTTTTTACAGATCTTTTCTACCCTAAGAAGCTTTCCCTTTTGATGTACATCTTCATATTGATGAAAAATCTGGTTCGGGTTCCTTCAAATGGATACCAAAACTGTTTGATGGTTTCATACAAAAGGAAGATGGAAATGTGAGACATGAAGAGATTATGATTCAGCGCTTCCTAGTACTCTTTTGATCATTGCTTGGTTGCAATGTGACTTATGGAAAGTGTACAAACAAATCCTACCAGATAAATAAAAATAATATATTAGTCTCCTTTACAAAGTCTTACTTAAGGGTTGTGTCATTTTTGTTCGCTTTTGATTGTTTGGTTACAAAGTACATATAAGCCAGCAATATAAAGGATCTACAGATTATAAACCTGTTGGCATGTAATAATACACAAAACAAACTATTGTTCATTCGTGTACAAATACAAAATATCAAAAATTGTATTTATGATTTGCCTCCGAAGAATGAACCCCTCAGCTTTAGCAATGAGAGACAGATTTCTTTTGTAGGAAGAAAAGTACAAAGATATATTTCAGTGTAAGAGCATGAAAGTGCTTCTTTTCTCTACCGTTGTTTTCAATAAGTCTGAGAGAGTAATTCGCCGATGGTTATTCAGGATATGGATATCGTGTTAAATTGAATTAGAGTTGAAGTAATGAGAAAATTACTTCAATAGTCGCGATCAATATTTTCCAAATAGCAGCAAATACTCTTATTGGTCTCATGTGTTTGATACGCGGAGTTGGTTGATAATGCGGTATTGATTCTTTGTGAGTGAAACTCACATTGTTCATTACGAATAAAATACCTATGGACCACCTTCATGTTAAATTGGTATCATTCAATGCCACCCAATACTCTAATTTCACACAAAAACCGCTTTCAGCTTGCGGGTATAGATTTCAAGTTCATTCTGGGTATTCATGGCTAATTAAATAAGAGAGTGATGGAGTGCCTGGAGTATCTTTAGCTTAAGTCAATATAAGGATGGACACAACGTAAAATAAGGAAAGAGTGAATGAGATACTACGATCTTTATACTGTAAATGAGTTATTTATAATTCATTAATTAAAGTTATATGTTGACTACAATGTCCATAAGATTTTCGTGCTGTTTTGATTTGTCAGAATACTTTTGGTGAATGGAATTTGATAATTAAAAAATCACGTATGCGGTTTCTAAACGCTACTTATTGAAGTTTGAAGCTCAGTGAGGTAGAGTGTAGTAAATATGTTCCAAATGAATTTACAAGAAATGAATAGAGGAATGGAGATGATTAGGGGAGGAGAGATGAGACATGTACAGGTGATTAGCTAGAGAACTATGCAAGGTGAAAGCTGCTGGGAGGGGTACACATGCATAAAAAGTGTAATTAAAATGGCTCTAAAGATCAATACTCTGATACTGCTGCTGCTGCTGAATCTGGAGTTGGATTTGCTGTTGAGTCCAAATGAGGTGTTGGTAGTTTCTCCATCGAGCCTCCGACGGAGAAATTTCACTTTCACTCATGTTTTCGAAACGATGAAATAAATTAGAGAAAGCTGTGTACAAAATGTTCCAAGTCCAGTGGAATTAAAACTGGGTTTAGGCTTGTTGTCCTCCTGTGTTGGTTAGGTGTTAGGTTTCTAGAAGTTAATTGATCCTTGTGAATTGAAAGAGACAGTCTTAGTCGATTGGTCAGTTTTGCACTCTCAGAAGACAATTTAGAAAAGAGGTTGATACGGTAATGAAAATGTTGTTGAGCAGTTAGTTGGGTTTGAAATGGACTTTCAGGTCTTGCGGAATGACAGTAAACTCTGGACAGGCAGTCTCTCTTTCTCTTAACGATAAAGTTGCCGAGTCAAGAAATTTCTTGGGCCTGGACAAGAAATAGACAAAAATAGTAATAGGTGGATTTAGAGGTCAAGCAGGTAATAAAATAGGACGTAGACGTAAAGAAGCGTATTTCCCAATGAGACAGTTGATGTTCAGTCCTACCGTGTCACTCTAACTGTCGAATATATATGGGATGCAATGACTTTAATATGATGTGTTCAGATGTCGATGATCATCTTGGGAGAGAAAGTAATACTAAGGTTCCAGAGGAAAGTGCTCGGCACTAATGATGAGAGTAATGTGGCCGTAGTTGAATAATACACGTCTCTATCAATGCTCTCATATCTCCTAAATGCCATTAATCGAAGAGTCTTAGACATTCGTCGTTCCCTCAACGTACGTGTCTCGTCAAAATACCCTTGGCTACCGTTCTATTGGGGGTCTCCCCTCGCATATCATTTGCTACATGATTCTCTCCTATAATCCTATTCGGTACTATAGGACTCCATAAACGCCCGTCCTTGCCAGCCCATTTCTAGCATTTCGGTCTTTTTCGTGGGTGAAAGTCGGGCAATGGATTTTCTTTACTACTCACTTTCTCAACGACGGGAACTGAATTTCGGCTGTATACCTGGTGTGTTTTTTGCATAGCTCTACAGCAAATCCATCTTGTATTGTTGTATGTGCGTAGAGTCTCAGACGAATTCCAAGAACTGTAAGCCTTGTACGGCCTTCAACAACACAAACCTAAGTCCTTTTCTTGAAAAGATGTAATATTTGAAATTGCCTGTTATAACCTTCTCCTTCGTACACTTTCTGTTTACTTTCTTTGAGTAGCTTTCAATAGAAATTTATTGTGTACAACTCTTCGCCAATTATTCTAATCCACGGAACTTGATTTAACATGATTGAACTGCTTTATATTAAAAACTACGAACTAAGTAATTTGATTGCTGGAATACAGACTACGCTCAGCGTACTATTTTCTGGCTACTTAGCACTAATGAATATTGACTATGCATACACGCCAATTAACAAATGAAAATCTAGATTATGAACTGGTAAGCCTATAAATGAAAAGAACGAAGGTGGTTGAGCAATCCAGGAGTTTAAAGACAAGAAGTCTTGTGACAGTGAAGTCTACAGTCCTGTAAAACTTGTAAACGCACTTTATGTACAGGAAAAAGAAGTCACACTTGGGATTGCAGCTCACACTCAATTCCCAATACTACAGTTGCATATAAAAACAGAATATTTTGTGAAGAAATATTTTACAATTTAAATTTGTGGAATGGGAAGTCGCACTCACGCAACTGTTTGAAATTGAACTTTGATCAATTGATTTCGTATCCCATCTGAGGTTATCTAAAACCTCTTGATCTTCAAGTATCATTGGTGGTTGGTTAGTAATCATTATAGGCAGAATTGGAAGCAAAACGCAAATTATTTATGTGAGAGGAAAGTGCGCTATTATTATTTTAAGTAAATACCCCAGAGGTTAATACATGCCGACTTAAGGCTAAGAAAGTATCATGAAAATATACAAAAGCTGCTATAATTAAAGAGAAGGGTATATATAGCAATTTGTTACTTTAATTATGAACCTAACAGCCGAACAGCTCGTATTCCAATGGAATGAGACCAATGAGAATTAAGCGAAAAGAGATTGATAAAATATTTACCTGGATCGATCCAATTAAAGAATTATAGGTGGACACAAAGCAAACGTATATATTATCACTTTGGCACTTCTGAAATTCGCAGAGAAGAGAGTAAAACTTCCAGCAGCGAATGTGCAACTGAGAATGTTGGGGACTGAAAGGGACTTTTGGGAGATTCCCAAACGAGTTTTGTTTGACGAGATGTGAATTTCTCTTTCTCCACAGAAGAGGTAAGGGCTGGCAGATTGAAGAGTGTGTTTGTATGCCTATCACTTATGTTTTAATCTGAAGTTTGTCCATAGGTGATGATAACATCAAAGGGTCGGTCATTTATATATATAAATATATGTATAAATGTGGGATGGAAAGATGGAAACTAGTTTGGTAGTTAAATCTCTTTGGAGTACTGAGGTAGTAGTAAATAATGACTGTGATGAGTGAGCAGTTTCGTGTCAATCGAACATATAAACCCGTTCTCCAGCCCCCACAAGATAATGAAATTCTCTTCAATCGGAGTCTCGTCTTATCAGCTTTTAGATTGATGAATGTGGTCGTTAAGCAGCAGCGTTGAGCTATGGAGAACTTGTCCAGTCAAATAACCTGAGTTAAAAAATTGTAACCTTGAACACACTATAAGCACATCTATAGTAGAGTTGGTTTCAGACTTGTTCAGATATTGCAGACTAACTCTCTCAGGACACAAGTAAAGGAGTATGTGCGTATGTATGTATAGACGAAGTTGCTCTTTACATTGATAATGCAATTGTGGTAGATGAACTCAATGCTGGGATATCCTATAACACGAACCAACTAGAGTTTTACTACTGATACTACTACCTCACACTTTTTACTATTGCTCCTTGCTTGCTTGCAAGAAGATCCGACCTTCCAGTTCACAATGATGGGACTCGAGAAATAAATAGCTCGGCAACACTCACACATATTATCACTGGATTTAAATGGTGGTAGATGAATTTAGATACATACTCATCATGCACAGCTTCTTCAGGTTTTTGTTCATCCGTTTGGGTTTACCCATCAAAAGATGCAAAAGCTTTGGCATCTTCTTCTAATTTTAACTCCTGAAACGCAGTTTCACGCTAGTGATTCCAAGCCAGAACATTCCAATACCTTTGTAGCTACACGTCATCGGAAATATGAAATGTTAAATGTGGTAAATAAATTATGATTTTAAAAGTAGATGGATTTAAGTTATATTCTTTGTGGTTTTTATGTATAAAAAAGTTTCATTGTGGAATTTCATTTGTGTACGAAGTTTATTATTTAATCATTGCCATTTCACATGGCAATGGATATGAAGCATGTTGACTATTTATACTGTCTTTCCGTATGCTTTAGTAAAAACTAAAAGTAATGTTCACTGCAACGTGCATTCAGACTTAACCATGACTATTACAATAAGTTGTATGAATTGGATTACAATACGTTCCTTTCCAAAGCCATTGTGTGTGAAATCGGTTTGGAGTCAATCTGATTTACCGGAGTTTCTAAAGTTGAAAATCATGCGAATGCATTGTAAAGAAGTCTGTAGACCTGCTGAAATATAAAATCATGACATTGCCAAGTAAAATATTAAATTATCCACTTGCGACTTCATTGGGACTTTACACGCAATTGGCTTTTGTTGGGAGTTTTGAGGAAATATCACCGGATGAATGTGTTATATTTTGTGTACTCAGTAGCTTTATATTTTATTTCCTTATTGGAAAAACTATTGTGAATTGGGATAATTCCAAGGGTTTCTTGTGGGAGGAATGAAAATAGAATACAACTCTGGAAATTTATTTCTGAGCGTCATGCAAAATGTTATTTGAGAAGTTCTCACTAGCGAGAAACCAATGAGGAGACAAGTGTGTATTGCCTTGTGCAGGTTGCTTTATTGACGTGTTCAAAGATCACCGTGTGTTGTACCTTGCATGATATATGATACTACTCCGCATTACTTCTGTACCTTTTGTGTTCCGTCCACTTTGTAACATTGTGAGATTGTGACTATAAACTATAAGACTTTGCATTCAATTTAGTCTTAGAGTTCCTGAAAGGTCGGAAAGAATAATGTTTTCCCATGTTGTCTAACATTTCTGATGCATTAGAATTAGAAGACCATAATCCGACGTTAAAATGTTTGTTGTGCAATTGACAGCGATATTTTTTAACATTCAGTCTTTTACCTTTCAATGGCTCAACAAGAAAATGCTTTAACTTGACCATTTCGTAAAGATTGAGGAGTATTTTATCCTTGAATGTCCAGACAGAATGCATGTTCACCTCAAACTCACACTACTACAATTTTCATACCGGCATTCACGCAGAAACCTCAAGTTTCATGTCTGTCTCCTGTTTTTGTTTCTACTTCACATTCTCATAATCAAGATTTTGAGCTAACAAAGCTTTACGTTGTTACCTGTCTCTGAGAAGCAAAATAGTTCTATGACGAATTGGTTGCGTTTGTAAGATGGTTTAAGAATGTCCTGTTGAATTACATGTATTCCAAGTGGTGGTGCCTATTATTAATGATATAGTGTGGATTTATACGAGACCATTACTTTCATTACCCTAAGCGCCTGTGTAATTATTGTTTTTCTAATATACTTGTTACTGGCTCTGTCCGATCAGCAAATGAGTGGATCTCACATCTTGCGTCAAGGACACTGTAGCAAACCAAACCAATTTCTAGCAATTCATGATCATGGATATGCGACTTGCTAGCGTGAAACAGTACCTTGTGAAGTCCTGAGTTCCTGAGTGATGTGATTTTTTTGCGGGTATGTGAGGAGAAAAATCTGCTGAATTAATGTGTGTAAAGCATAGCAACTCAAGATACAGTCGTAGCAATGGCAGAATTTCGTTTCAGTAACTGTACCAAATATGAAACACTTTTTTATTAAAAGATAGTCTGCTCTGACGTAGGTCAATAGGTTAACAATGGCAAAATAGTTGAATTACATCTACAGGTAGATAGGGACAGGTTCGGGTTTTTTGTGTGAAATTAACTATTTGGCTTTTGACTGGTTAAGTTGTTGGTCACTGATAAAAGAAGGTGTTACTTGAAATCATGGCAGGTGTCTGTGAAACATTTGTCACGTCAGTAGGAGCTAATTTATATGACACAATGATAAAAAAACACCAATGCTTCATGTTCATGGAGATACCAAATATCAATCATAAAATGCTTAAAGACAACGAACAACGATGGATAAACTTAACTTACTTGTTAGATGCACAGTACACACTTAATATGACTTTTTTCATGGTTTGTAGATTTTAACAGATTTTTTTAATTGATGGGTGATAGGTTTTCATGTCATCACACATAAACTACTCAGACAGTAGAATTTAATTCAGGAATTAAATTGTACTGTAATAAAATAGGTTTTTTAAGGAGTATTAAGTGCGATGTGCGAAGCAATCCTTCACTCAAAACAACACTATCCAAGTAGTCTTAAGCAAACCTGCACAACGCACATTGTTTCCAATAGAAAAGTTCATTCAATTGGGTAAAGAATGGATCTTAATACTGTGGTTGGCGCAGAGCAAACACGAATATTAAGCTTTGTAGGCTGTGGACACTTCCTCTGGAGTATTTAAAATTAATTCAGTCTCACAAAATTCTTAAGAAAAAATGCATCTAACTCGTGAATTGAAAGAAATCATTTTTGTTGTTTATATAGACTCGTTTTATTCCATGGATGGGCATTCACTGCACTTACGTCAGGGCTGATGTTCGTGTCTATTCCAATTTTGGAAGCTTCCCTTTAAAAGTCTACAGCAATAAGAAACTATTCACAACTTACGATTGCCAAGTATTACAGATGAATTTGATTAGGAAACTCACATGAACAATGTGTTCAACTGCACAGAAGAACGTGGAGTCCGAACTTCCCTAAGTTGGTTCTTTTAAATCTCAATAAATATTTTGTTCACATGAATAGCTTAAGATTTGAATTAAAGATTTTATTTGATTTTAAAATGCAATACATTGTCAGCTTTTGGAAGCTAAAAATAAACGATTCATTGTATTCGATTTCAATTTTCAGCTTGAATGCACTTGTGAGAAAAGAATATAAATTTATAAGTACAAGAACTTTATTCCGATAGAATAAGGGACATCATAATTTACATAAATTTTTATTCGAAACTAAAATCTCTACATGTTTGCACTGCATGTGTGGTATACATTTACGTATCATTGTTTTCTAAACAATATTATGTTCGTGTAATTTAACGCAACTGTAGTCTGTTACATAAGGGTTTATTATTATTAAGGGTGGTTATTTGTTGTTTTACTTTTCAAGTATTTAAGAGTGTAAAAGAATGAAAATTTGCGGTTTTAAAACCAAAATGTTGAATCTACTGCGACAACTGTGTCCCGTTGAAATTATGCGCGAAGTTGGAGTAAAAAATTAATTAGTATCAAAAATACATTTCATTAGTATGGCATCGCGTTGAAGTATATGTTTTCTAGTATTAAGTTTGTATAGAAGCAAGAAGTATTTTTGGATTTCTTATTGGAAATGTTTTAGTAAAATTGCACTTGCATGCTAAGTTATTGTAGTTTATTGCATACAGTATTAAAGACACATATTAAGGGATGAAGGGGACTAGCATACGAAACACGAGAATTTTAGGATTAAGCATTAAAGAAATGATAACTGAGGGGTTAAGTGAACAAAATACTGGAACTTTTTAGATTTTTTTACAAGTCTGTAAATTTGGAAGGTGAGTTGCGAAACAATCACATGCCCAATATGAATAGAAAATATGTTTTAACATTTTTTGACGCTTGTTACCAGATAGTTGTATTTCTAATTGGTTGCTTGGAATCTCCTAGCAAAAAGCTACCTGAAGGATTGTTTGCTACCTTTACTTTTTCCAGAGTCAGCTTTGTCCTTGGCTGTACTGGATGCTGTTGGTCGCATGAAACTCAGAATTCTTGGAGTTAAACCTTTTCCACTTGACTTAGGTTTCTCTGATGAACCCAAGGAGCTTAGATTTTTGCTGTTTTTCTGCTGCATTATTGTGCTAGTTAAGGACTTATTTATGTCACTAGTTCCATTAGAAGACGATATGCCATTACAGTTACTGGACATTGGAGTGTGTGTGCTGTAGGCTGTGGAATCTGGAATTTTTATAGAACTGGAAGTAGGTTTTTTCTTTGCATCGTTTTCTTTTACAGTTCCTACAGTTGTTTGACTCGTCAAAGAGCTTCTGGAACTCAGGAGACTCGCTCGTAAGCTGTTTTTGTTACTACTAGAGATATTATTGTTATTATTACACAACGAGTCGCTTTCAAGAGAAGGCCTGGATTGAAGCCTGAAACTCGTGCTGAGACTTCGCTGGGGCTTCTTGTCCTGTGATTTAGAAATCACTGCGGGAATATTATGGGATTCAGTCTGACTATTTGTTTCAGAAAGAGAGCTGTGTGACTCTTCAAACCCTTCATCTCTCTCTGCTGTTCCTGGAGAAGAACTTAAAACGGCTTTAGATGAACTTCTACTGTCCCTAGCGTATGAACTACTTGGAGACCGAATCTGTACTATGCTAGTTCCTCCTGAGCTCAAAATTACAGGATGGGACGTAACTCGTGAAGATTTTAAGTCTTCACTGAGAAGAGTACGAAGTTCGGGTTTTGAAGTGCTTTTAGAGCTTCTTGATGTAGGTTCATCGGGAAATGCTTTTGGTTTTGAAGATTCTTCGGGTTTCTCGGCATCAGTTCGATTTCTGGGCCTAACGGCTGAATATAAGGAAGCTGATCTTGTAAGTCCAGTAGAAGTTGGTGTTTCCGTGTCTTTCTTATAGCGACGTGACCTCCTTATGGAAGCAAATCTGTCAAAACCTTCCGTCGAGCCTGCAGCAGGCGCAGAGTTTGTTGATATGGAAGAGTTGGTGGGGCGTTCTGCAGAAAGTGATACATTTCTCCTCAATCCTCGACTGGATGTGGTAGGTAAAGATTTCTCGGGAATGTACAATACAAGTTTCTCATTGTGGTTCTCAGATCCCAACGATTCGATAAATGATCGACGGCCCCCAGTATTCTAAACGTAAGCAGAGGATCAGTGTTTAATAGTCGTAACATTTTATTGCATTAAGTTGTTTTGCTAAATATGCAAATCAGAAAGTACCTTGTCTTGTGAGAGCTTTCTCACGGATGCAGCTGAACCTTCTTGGCTAAGTGAACGCTCTGACAACCTTCTGGATGTTGGGACTTCCTTCACTGGACTTTGGACTTCTGATTAAGTACAATGCACATACACATTATGTATTAGAGTACCTGATGTTAAAATTTTAGTTTTATTTCTTAGAACTGACCTTCAATCGCTTCCATTGCACTCACAACGTCTGTATTGAGCTTAAGTGAAGAGCGCCTATCAGGATAAACCCTCTGGTAGGTAGTCATTGCAGCCAAGGAATCTTCTTGACCCATTTCTCCTTCAGGAAGAGTTGCAAGACCTCTCGAAGATAACTCCATACTATCCAATCCTAATCGACGCTGGAAACGTCGTGGAGGGGGTCTTCGTTTGGGCATTTCTCCATCACCCCCATTCTCCAGATCTACAAACCACGCAGCTATTCTTTCTCGCCATTCCCTGCAACATATCTCTCATGAATCACATGAATTATGTGCATAAAAATAATCCAAATCTTACTTCGTGGGTCTTTCTGGCTTGCTAACTTCTGAACTTGCATTACTGGCAATTTGTTGTTTATCGTTGATGGCTACAGCAGGAGATACCGGCCGTTCTCGATCATCATTAACGAAATCCATTAAGTTGGGACGACGTCGGCCTTTCCTGGACCAAGATCTGTCTAACGATCCGTATTGCTCAGTGCCGCCTTTTCTCTCCCGACTACTGCCTTCTTGTCCAGAAGACCTAAGAAAATCCATAAGTCCAGTTTCGTCTTCATCTGACGGAACTCTACTCCTTCGTCGTCTCAGCGATCCATTTGGTGTAACGTCTGCAAAATCATTAAGACTTGCTGAGCACATTTTCTATGCATGATTTCTCGGGAATACTAGGCTGAGCAACTCTAAAGATCTAACGGTCTAAAATTTAATAAGCCAAAAGCTCTGATGTCACGAGAATGCTTTCACCAACCATGCATTTTCCCTGTTAGTTTAGAAGACCTTCTCCACTCTGATAAAATCCATGAGGAAAATTAATATATTTTGTACAACAATACTCTTCACCATCACCTGAGAATTACTGAGATAAAACGTTAGGTGAAAGTAATTGTCTCTGTGTACCTGGTGAAGGCAACGCTAACTGATCGGGAGTACCACCTCCACTGGTTACATTGGCTGCACTAGTGGCATTCTGGTTTTCGGTGTTGTAGGATCCCAACCGGCGTCTGACTACTCGAGGGGAACATGCAATAAATATTTCGTCCTCAGGGTTCAGGACCATTGTTTTGTTCTGCTGCAACGGGATTATAAAATGGAAACTCTGTAACCTCTGCAAATTTACAAGTCTAAATTGTCCAAGACAAAGCTTACCGAATTGTTAAAGTTCTCCACAGATTGTGGAGTTTCCCAGCCAAGCTGAAGTCGTTTTTGGAATTGTTCCTCTCGAATTTTTTTCCTTTGCTTGGCCTCCTCTTCTTGTTTTCTGCGACGCTGGTTTTCAAGCGCTGCTTGGTTCCATCTCATCACGAAAGAGTAGAGTATTTTGAAACACTCCTCCAATTTGAAGGTTTGTAAGTCTTCACAGAAAAAGTGAGCAAGATCAACCCTAGCAGTGTCCACTTGGGTTAAGTGGGCAGCTAAGTCTGATAGTACAGTTTTTGCATCCTAGGAATAAAGTGTTTTATATTGTATTTTAGACATCATACTGGAAACAAACTTGGATTTGTGCAATTACTTACGTTGAAGCCATATCCAAGCTGTTCGTTGATTTCTGGGGGTGTCTCTGGATGAGCAAGTTGGTCGCAAATAATATCAACTTTCTTTGTGAGTGATTCGAGTTCGGATTTCACTTGTTCAATGCTGGTTCTAAAGTTGCAAACAAAATACATATCACTTATACTCGATTGCACTGCAGTACCCTTAACTGGTGGAATGATTTAATTACTTTGACGCTTCTTCTAGAGACACCATGTCTTTGGCAAATGAAATAAGTGCTGGGTTTTTAGCTTCAGCTTGCTATGAATTTAAAAAACAATTATGCACTTAATTATGATAAAGGTTTATGCAAGTTATTACCGTCGATATGAAACTCAAGAGACTTATTCCTGGCTGGTTTCCTCTGATATCTGCAATTTTTTGCAAAGATGAGAGTTTCACTCCAACTGCATCTCCGGCGTAGCCTCCCTAAAGTAATTTCCACGTTAGAATAGTGTTTAGAAAGATATGCTAATTATTCTAACCGAATTCAAGAAGTTTCCAGCCACGAGAATCATGAAAACAACCTCTTGGAAGGGTTTTGAGCGTTTGATTTCTGAAAAATGGATAATGTTAACAAGAAGAGAATACTATGTTGATTCCTGCGATAGTACCTTGAGTAGCTTGAAGGATTACAATAATTGAAGATTCGATGCTTTGGAGACAAGTTTCCAAGTCTTCTTTAAGAAGCATAGCTTCTATTCTTAATCTGTAGGCTGGAAGTTGTATCAGCTCCAACATAAACTTCTCTGCACTTCCGAGTCTTCCCTTGTCATCTTTAGACACAGCCTTGAGCATCTCAACCTCATCTTTGGAAGGAAGGATTTTCAAAAGACCTCTCAAGCGCTCCATCCCGATATCTTCAGAATTTGCATCGACTATATGTTGAATTATGTCTCTATTTGAGCTGTAGTAAAAAATTGACAGTAGTTAGCAACGAGAAGTAGTGTCAAAGGAGAAAGCTGTCTATCTTACCTTCTGAATTGCTTAAGAAAAATATTTATATTTAAACTCCTTTTAGCATCCAAGAGAAGAATCTAGAAAACAAATGAATCAATGAATGATAGGAACTAAATGAAACTGGAATTTTGAATCCATTCACATTACCTCGTTGCTTTCTCGTTTAGTACCCGTTTTTTCGAAATTAATATTCTTGAAAGCAGCCGTTCCACTTTGTATGATATTGGATTTGTCAGTCTGGATGCAGAATAAGCCTTCTAAAGCCTCCCAGTCTAGAGTAGCTGCGGTGCTGTTGTAACTCTTGGCGAAGTTTATCCACAAGTTGTTCTTGTTGCTGTTGAAGATTTGGCCACTTGGTATTTTGTTCCAGTTCACAGTTCTCATTTTAGCTTTTGGGCAAGGAATGGATTGTTGAGGTAATTTTGGCACATTCTCAGGCAAATTGGAGATTAATGATGCGGCCTGATTGAGGGCTTTGGATCGAAGAGGCGGAGGTGGAGGTGGTGGTGGACATCCTCCACTTAAGGGAGGAGGCGGTGGAGGAGGAGGTGGAGGTCCGCCCATAGGACCCGGTGGTGGTGGAGGTGGAGGGGGGCCAGGTGAAGATTTTTGAGTTTGCTGTTCCTCAATCACTTGAGGCAACCCTGGTGAACTTTCACTTATGGCTATGGATCCTTTCCTTCCATCCTTGTGGCAATTGCACGTACATTTATCTCCTGAAGTCATTAACAAATTTTATTACACAATGTATCGATTGATCTTTAGTATTTCTGTATTACAATCTTTCTACCTTTAATTTTCTGCAGAGATTTAGATTGACTTGGAGCTTTGAGAATTCGAAGAGCGTCATTTTTAGTTTCAAGGAGTGTAGCTCGATGAACTAACCGTTCCGCTGCATCCCAAATTAAATCCGAGATGGGTTCTTTGGGATCGATTCGTAAAAGGTGTTGTAGAATAGAAAGGAATGGAATCTCCTGGGGGCTGTCAGCTATTTGACGAAGAATCGCGTCAAACACTTCAAGGGGACTGGACAAGTCGATGTTACTAAGGACTGGAGATAATTGGGATTCGTCACTCTCTCTTTGCTCGTCAAACACGTCAAGTTGTACCATTAGGTCTGAGCATTCTTTCTTCTTGTACCTGAAAATACGCACATGTGAAACTTCCACTTACATACGAATTTAAGTTTAATGCTCTTCTATGATTACCTTAAATCGTCAAGAGTCTGTGCTAATTTCAACCCCAGAAACTCTGATCGAATTCTGATTCTTTCCTGCACGTCAGATGTAGCCAATATTAAGCAATTAATAAAAGCAATCACTGCAGTTTGGTACTCAAGAGTGGGTCCACTTTGGAGCTCGTGAACAATAAACTTGAATCTATATCTTTCTTGTTTATGAGTCTACAAAGACATTAAACTTTTAGTTTAACATTCGCCTGTTAATTTAGTAAATTGGAGAAATTTTGTTACCCTGAAATGCTCCAAAGCATCCAATGTTCGGTTGTACCCTTCCGAACTGAATACACATAAAGCTGAGAGCAACTCGAAAACTTGCTTTTTGACAGTGAAGTTCTTGGAATCCAAAGCTAGATTAGGAATAAAACATTATTGAGGTTTGTATTCACATTTCCTAATATGTCTGACAAAGCGGATGAGACATGTACACTATTACATCCCTCACAAAGTATAGCCTACTTAAAAGGACTCAATTTCTCGTGAGTGAATGAAACAAGATACTTTTTGCAAGTGCCAACAAGTTGAATTAAGATTAATTATGTCAATCAATATCCTCATTTTGCCGAGTGTAAATTAATTCAAATGACATTTAAAAAGCTGTAAGTTGACGTGCAATGAAATAATTCTCTGGTTATGATGACTCATGAATGACTTTCACTTAAAAAGTGAGAAATTTAAAAAGTCATCGTTAAGAACTTAACTTTGCCAAGTACGGCACAACAAGTGGAATAAAATTGAGGTAACTACTCAAACGCATAATTTAGTGGTTTCATTCATTACATAATTTATTCTAGAAGTCGGCTGCTGGGAGAAATAAAAGGTTTTATGTGTTGGAAGTGAACAAGTTGGAGGTGCGGGGATGCAATTCATCATCAGTGCATGCTGAGTATTAATTCGTTTATGGAGCAGTTTTGTAAAACTATCATCAACACAAGCAACTACGTATTTTGATTAAAATGACGGAAGCAAAAAAACATGTCTAACGCAGTGCTGAGCTGTTGATGCGTTGACTGGCAAATCTGACTATAAACTAAGCACGAGTTTGTCATGTTCAGAACATTCAGAATTGACGTGTATTTGTGTGTGTGAAATAGATTCTCATTGTGAGGAACTAGAAGCCACGGCCAAAAAGTTTCGTATGTTTCGTATGCATTCGCATAAGAATCCATTTTCGTCGACATATTAAATAATAATTTAAAAATCACTAAAAAGGACATCAAAATTTGTTTTCTATACAAGTTTGGAGATTCATGAAGCAATAATCACCCACCATACCACCATGAATGCTTCCTTCTCTATTCTATGCACACAGAGACTATATGGTGTTGAGTCATCTCTGATAAAATTAGGTTCTTAGGCATGTCCATTTTAAGATTAACCGTTGACGGTTCCCATTATTTTAAAAAGGAAATCTATCGTCATGTAAGATAGTATCGGTATCGCTCTCCTGTTTCATGTGCTATTTGTCATACTTCAGTGGCTAGAAACTATAAAGTGTTTCTATTTTAAGCATTTTGCCACATTAAGAAATTGCAACATATTATTTATCTGTCTGCTCAATAGGTCTGAATATACTTCCTAGAATTTGATAACCATAGGTCTATTAATTTATTGTATTGTAACTTTGTAACCCACGAGTAGAAATCTCAGACGTTACTATTATATTAATTATGGCCATAGATGTTCGTATGATAATCATTTAGATTTAAAACTCGATAGCGTTTTTTATGTCAGATTTTTGCAGAAGATAATTCGTTAAAGCTGCAGGCGTACAACAAACTGGGTGATTCGTGCGGTAGCAACTGTGAAAAACTTTGATGGAATATGGAAAGCATGCAATCATGCAGATAGAATGTTCATGCTTATATGACTTGTTGCTCCTAAAGGTTCAATATGCGGATACTAATCACCATGTATGAAGTGTCCAGCTGAGCTTGTGCACAATTAAATTCACCGATTCTCCTTGAGACTCTTGTGAATCAAATTCTTAAATATAAGAGAGGTATTTGTTTGTGATTATTTCTTGCATGCAATCTGCGTTAAAGTTTCTCAAATAAAGCTTAACTCTTAAAGTTTCATAATTATGCATATTTTTATAAAAATCAATTAAAACTGTTATCGTAATTTAAATGAAATGCATACACCTGTTTAAATCATCACAATGGGAAAGTCTAAACTTAAAGACCTCATGACAACTTATAAATATGAATGAGCTGAGGACTGTGTTTGCGGAAGGAAGTAAGAATAAAGAAATGGTCACAAAGATTGACATTGAACGTCTCCAATAGGACATTGTCTAGATCGAGATGAGGTTAAAGCATTAACTTAATCTGCCATGGATCACTTGACAAGTCTAAGAATAGCTCGCTCCTTGTATGAAGTGAATGAATCCAAATCAGATTAAACTTAATCCCAGTCTAATGATAGAGGACCTTTACCTAAGGCAAGTTTTTGAGTGTAGTCACTATTCTCGACGATGTACTCGAGGCCGACCCTTGCGGAATCCATCATTGAGTGTGTCACATCACCAGAAGTCACAGGACTAAGGACCATGGCTGACCTTGAAAGAAATCATTGCATAATGAGATGAGATTATAATTATTATAAAGGTAGACCGTATCATTAAAAGTGGTAGTGAGGGAGCCGAGTAAGAATATCTATCTGAGGATTAACTTTTGACTATGAGAAATGGACAATGATGTTGTTGTACAAACCGTTGAGCCCCAAAAAGGCAAAGAAGGTGAAGGTTTAAATTGGTAAGGGGAATTGGCAAAGTTGACGGTAGCAAAGAAGCAATAACAAATAATAGTGTGGCATTAAGCATTAAAGAAGCAGTGAGGAAAGCTACGTTTTAGACAATAGTTATATCATCTTCACGATCATTTGAAGCTTAAACCACACTCTACATATATGCGAGAAGAGTTAAGGTGGACTCCTTAATAAGCTCTGAACGCAGTAAATCATCCCCAAAACACTTCATTAAGTTAGTGCATTAAATGACCTCCAAGGTGGTTTTTTCTATCTCTCAACGTATAAGCAAGGGTTTGATGAGAATATTGAAAAGAACGGGGTAAATCGAGTTACGGATTGAACTACAAGCTACTTAAAATTTTCCTCTTACTAAAATATTCTTTAACAACAGATGAATGCAATAGCGGTGAAAAAATGTGAAAATTTTGTACGAAGGGAGTGTAAATTTCGAAAAAATGAACATGTGGCTTGTCCAAATAAGTTGGATACAGGGACTTCCCTTGAGTAGAAGAAAAAACCAGTTACAGCACAATAATCTTATCACACCCCTGCCATTCCTTGTAATATTCTAGGCATTTACTTACATGCTGCTTTCAGCCAGGTCTCCTTTCTGCACGCCTAGCTTGCTTGAAATAGGAAACTCAAGGCTGGACTGAGGAACTCCTAATGCACAAGTATGCCTTATTTGTAAAACTATAAAGGACTTCTCTGTCACTTCTTGTGACTGATTATACTCGACCACTCACTTCATACAGATATTAAAATTCTTCTCTTTGATTTCCGAAATAAAAAAGATGATTTTTGTCAGAGAGACTTGAAGATATTGCTGGTCCATTGGAGGAGACTTTATTATTCCAGCTCTGCTTTTTACTTCTTATTAATGGGATACTGATGATTCCTCGAGATAAACGAGAAGATCTGTCGGTCCATCTTCCATCCCCCAATTAATCTTCTGAGGTCCTTTATAGCTTCCTCTCTCTCTCAGTGTCAACCAACATTGCCGTCATAACTCAATCGAATCACGAAACCCAAACGAAACTCTGATAACAATCAGATCCACCACTCCAGTTTATCATTTTTGTTCGGTGGGAATAAATGAACAATGCTTGTACAGAGATTCACTTTACCCTGATGGAGTCTCTGAAGGGTAAAAAACTCGAATTCTTTTCTAAACTATCACTTGTTAAGGTATAACTTAAATATTGAAGCACTTGAGACACTCGCAAGGTTTTCAGGAGTGAACAAATAATGTTTATGGATGATGAATTCGGAAATGACTTTGTCTCTTTACCTGAAGAACAATTCCGGAGTTAAGTCTTAGTCACACATGCGACCATGACTTATCACTGGCTTATCAGAGACTAGTCTTTTAGTTGTAACTCGGCCATATGAGTTGCGGTTGGACTTATGAGATAATGAAGATATCTTATTTTGGAGAAGTTTATAATGTGTGTGTGAGAAGCGTGTGTGAACCTGAGACACTGCGAAAAATATGATACAGGTGTGAATTTGTATACGACTTGCTTAAGAGGAGGAAGTGTGGTGGTAGAGTGTGTATAAGGGAGGGACACACGGTTTATTGCAGAGCGTCTTGGACTTCGTATCTGTTTGTGGAGAACGTGCTCACTCTTCCATCTTCAGACAATAGACTGATTGTGGTTCATATGAAAGATGCGAAGAAGAGTGAAAGGAAAGGGTTATTTAAGAGCACATGAAGACACACTTTAATAATGTATTGGGGATGAGCATTGCTGCATTTAAAAAGAGATCTACTTGATCGCACTTGTTTAACATGGAAGTCCAAAAGAGGACGGAGGAGAGTTACACAGGTGTCCGAACCAATCTCAACTGAATGAATCTTTGTGTGTTTGCTTTAGTTAACTTTGCATGTTCCCCGTTGTCTTCTCATCGTGTACAGTTATATATAGTTGTTGTTATGTACTGATGAATATGGAATATTAATTGTATTTGTAAGATTTTGTTTCTAAATCTAGTCTTTGTTTCCTCCCTCTTAGGAGAGTTGAGAGAGATGAGTAGTACAAACAATAAGTAGGAGCTAGAGAGATGGAAGATCCATTAATAATAGAATGATTATTTTCCGGAGATATCACACACACACCAAATATTGGGCGAGATTGGGTAGCTTACGTAGATGAGATGTTGTGCCTCTGTTCTAATCACAGGGACTCGTATGAAGGAGCACGAACTGAACATCCGAATTCGTGTGGAAGCATAAATGTGAGACAAATTAATCAACCTCAATCAAAGAGTGAATTCTGGTTGTACGTGGGAGAGACTGTGTTGGTTTTCTTTATTTTATTGTATTTACTCTTTACAATGATACATCCAGATTACATAAGTCGATATATATTTTCATGGAAATTACACGAGGATTCTATATGTGATGACGAAAGGTCAGTTAAGTAAGGAGATATTATTTACAGCTAAGAGCATGACTGAATTAAACACTTTTCTGGATAGAGACTCGCCTCACAAATGACACGGGGATCCAGGTAGACGATGAAGTGTCTTTAGTAAGTTGAGTATCACTCGTGCTTGAGTTAAGTAGAGTATTACATGTGGAATTAGTGAGGAATTAGTATCCTCCGTAGCCTCCACCTCCACCTCCGTATCCTGTAAAAGCAAGGGGCAGATGTTATAAGGATGTTATGGGTTTCCTTCAAGCGGAAGTTCCAGCAAAGTGTGTTGAAAGTCTGTATTGGAACCCGGGGGCAATTTGCGACTAACCTTTACCATGACCCCCACCACCACCGCCTCCATAACCTTTTCCATGACCACCACCACCTCCACCTCCATAACCTTTTCCATGACCACCACCACCCCCACCGCCATAGCCCTTTCCATGTCCTAAAGTGAGGATTGCAAAGCATGTGTTACTTGAGAGATATTGCAAGCCCTACAAAAGGGTGATATGCAAAGGCCACGCGAATAAATGGTTCTCTGTCTTGTATTCTCAGAAGCAAAATAAAAGTCTAAAAGTGACGATGAGTGCATTCATGATGACAGAATTAAAGATCGAGAGACCAGTTATTGGACAAAAGACTTGTACATTGTGGTGGTTGTACACTTACCTCCACCTCCGTGGCCACCTCCGCCTCCTCCATAACCTTTCCCGTGACCGTAACCTAAACAGGAAGGTGAGGTTGGATGTGAAATGAGTACGCAAATATTGTAAAGCACCAAAAAGGAAAGACAGACGTGCAGAAAGTAACTTTTCTACTTGTGGCGACTGATAACAAGTCTTTTAAAAGTTGATTCATGAGTAGCATTCAAATTAAGTCGAATATCTCAACTGAAATCTGAGATTTCCTTGAACTTTTCGTCGATTATAATGAAAAATACTAAATCAGTAAGAATTACCTCCTCCTCCATGACCTCCACCTCCACCACCGTAGCCTCCTCCTCCGTGTCCACCACCGCCTGGAGGATCATTAAAAGTTATTTACCGTACAAATTATGGTGACACATTCAGCCCATTTTCATACGACTCTTACCTCCACCATGTGTCTTCTTCGAGTGATGCTGTCCTTTGTTGCCATAATGGGAGTAGTGACCATGATTAGCCTAAAATTTTAAGGAGGTTTAGACGCATGAGCTCATAAGCCACCTCAAATTTGGGACATGTGGAGATGCTCCAAGAGGAACTTACAGAATTTCCATGTGATCCTTTGTGTCCTTTGTGGTTGTCGTCGTAATGACCCTATATGACATGGAAACATTTACTTGTTTGTCTCATCATGTCTCAAGTCGATGAGTCATAAAGATCAAAAGTGTCAAGCCACAGGAAGTAGTAAACTTACCTTCTTATGTTGTCCGTATTTGCCGTGATGGTTCTCCTTCCAGTGACCGTTGTGGTGCTTGCCTACAAACATCCGACAATGTCAGTACACAAACTCTGCGATACTTCTTTCTCAACTTTAAGGAAATGACACTCACCGTGGTATTTCTTGCCTCCGTGGTCCTCATGGTGGTTGCCATAAGATCCGTGTTTCGCATGATGTCCTAAGTAAAAAAATAATTCTCATGAAAGTCAATTTAATGTCACGAGTGAATGAAGCAAAGACTGAGTCTCAACTTACCTCCGGAATGGTAATCATCATAGAACTTCTTCTGCTTGCTGTACTCGTCCTACGAATGATAACTCAGGGTTAATTTTGCTTTATGGAAGCTGGAGAGAGGATTTCGTACCTTATGATAAGTATTGTGGAATCCTTTGGTGGAATGACCTTTCTTGTGTCCACCCTTTTTACCGTATTTGGCGTGCTTAGATCCGCGAGATCCTAATGGTAAGAACGGAAGCGTTTAATACTATGTAGACTTTGTATGCAGGTTGAATGAGTTTGGTAATTTATGATCAATCTTACCGTGAGACTTTCCTCCGTAATGGGAACCTCCGCTCTGTTAATCAATGAAATCGAAAGCCTTTTAGTATCCCAAACTACAAGAACTTTAGGAAAGCAATAATACGACGGGTTACCTTGCCACCCTTAGATTGACCCGCATTAGATCCGTAATGACCTTTATGCTGGTCTTTGTTAGAATGACCCTTGTGTCCTTTCTTGTACCCTTGATAACTGGAATGGCCCTTTTTCTTTTTGTGTCCCTGAGACCCATGATGGCCACTTTGATACTTGCCTCCTTTGCTGTGCCCATGACCGCCGTACCTGAAGAGAACAAGTGTTGGGAAGGAAGTTGAAGGGGAGGCTCGAAAGGATATGGAAGGAGAGGCTGGAAAGACTCTTACCCAGTGGCAGCTGTGTCCAAGTCAGTCGTCCTGTAAATTATACTGGAGGCACTGACATTGGTGTCCGGGAAGGCACTGTTGGAGATATTGAGTCCTTCCGGAAGGGCGTATTGGGGAGTGAGACTCGTTGCCTGAGCTTCCTCCTCAACATTGTCACTTTCTTGTTCTTCATCTTCCTCTTCGTCTTCGGAGTCGTCACTCTCTCCGTCACCTCCTTCGTATTCGTTGTCGGACTCCTCGTCGTTGTCCGCGTACTCCTCAGAGCCTTCATCGGTCTGGGATCCTTCGTTTTGCTTCTCCCCAGTGGCTCCAGGACTGGTGATGACCAAGTTCTCGGACTCTTCATTGTTCGAGGTGGAAGGTGGATGACTGGGTGAAGACGTTTCACTTTCAAAAGGTCGGAGCTCTTGGGACAGCACGATTGAGAATTGGTTGACGCACAGACACGCTGCCAGGACGGCAACTACGAAGCGATGCCTTGGGATGGGCATGGTGGCCCACACTGATAATAACTGCTAAACTGGGACCACTTGTAATGATGACCAAAGCGTTTCCACTCGCTATGAAGCCTTAGACTAAGAATACGAAGCGTTTATCTTTCTCATTCGAAGGATACGTTGGGAATGATGGTTCGGTAGTGGGTGCTCCTCTTTTATATACTTTGGAGGAATATTTTTTCTAACCCCCATGCACCCCAGGAAGAAAATCAGTCTAAGCGTAAAAACGATGTCATCTTGAATTTGGTATGTGTGTCTATGATTCCTTCCTAGTTTTTGAACAAAGCAGGTGGTGGTGGCAGATCTTCCTAAAGACCCTTCTTCGATCACCTATAATACTTCACTGGGTAATAATTGGTTTTTCATGGTTATTTTACAACATGACAAAAATTCACTCTACCCTGCAGGGTCTTTCATATATGAAGGCATATTGTTGAACGCTGCTTTGGTTTTTTCATATTCACCATTAAGGTGTACGACACTGCCTTACCAGATGCACACGCAACGCCTCAAATGCCACAGAGCAGAAAGTCTTCAGTGTTATGCAGTCTTGATTCAATCGTTGACGCTTTGCTGCTTTCTGTTTAGAAATAGACTCATTGCTGGTCAATTGAGATATGCCAGAACTAATGCCACAAGCTTATTGTTGTTCCATCGCATTTACTCGCTCTCACTCATCTTCCATCGCGTTTCAAAAACCAAATTACTGATAAGCTGCTCAAGCAATCCTTTCCGTCACTCGCTCAATCACCGACGCCTCAATTTTCATTCAATATCCTAATTGCTATTCTACCTGCTTCAAGCAAAGGGTTTCTCTCCACGCTCTCCTTAAACATCTTGTCATCACACTATATTCATTCCCTCACTATTATTATTCGCAAATTTCATCCATTTCTTGTTGTACCTTACTGCTCTTTGATTGGGTACAAGGTGCTAATCAAATTATGTAATTGCGTCACTTGTCAGCAGGTTAAACGAGGTTGACAATAAATCCTTCAAAGACGTCATGGTCTGGATTACATGGAGCATTTAGAGATCGTGTGTACATCGAGAGACGATTTCTCGTCACACCAAATTACTAAGATATGAAGATGATCTACGGATAACGAAGGATGAAATTGAACGTACTTCTACTCTTTTTGAACTACCGTGACTGATTTTACTTCAAAGATATGAATGACGGGTGAGAGACAGGGCGAGTACTCCTCAGCATTCCAGGAGAGAGTACAAGGTACGGTAGTAGTTGGTTGGTACTCGACACTACTGATGCATCTCTGCAATTTTGAGCTAATTGCACCTTGAAGATATGCACATTTATGCAGATGTGCATGATTTCTAGCTCATTTTCAGTTAATATCGAAGCAAAATTTTTGTCAGATTGGAATCTTGTGGACACATAGAAATCGAAAAGAATTAATCTTCATTTATCCGTTTGTGTATTCTACATATTCTAAAGTGCAATATTTATTCATTTATTGTGTTCCATGAATTACCAAGCTTTTAGTTTTAGATTGTGTGTAACCACGCTTGCTTTTAGGTTAACGCAGATGATCCATATTTCCTGGTTATTTAATTTTTTTACAAAAAGTGTCTGTCTGCGGATTAAGCAATACAAGTAAGGATATTGTCAACGGCAATAAAATTATGTTCCCAGCAGGAATCCAATAAAATGAAATTGTTGTGCTTGAGACATCGTAAATGACACATGGTGATGCATCTAGTTAGTCGTGCCGTTGATGATGAATGAAAGCTTCATCCTGTGCGTCTCTTTCCAAATAAAATGGGTAAACTAGACATAAACAAAATTAAATGGTGTAGGAATAATAACCATGTTATACCGAATTTCAAAAGGTTCCCTAAACTTGTTTAGAAAGTTATGAATTAAATATTGAATAGATTACTACAACTAGCCTAAAAATAAAAGGGATGATGATATCCTGAAAGCAAAGACTGTGAGTAAATTCAGGAAGAGTTTAGAGAAGTACACCATGGAACCACTAATTGTTACAAAATATGAATGCATAGATGAAACCAAAGTTAATTGAAGTTGATTGAGTGAGAAGACGAGGTACAGAGTCGAAGATGTTATACATGACGGAAAAGTTTGGGTTTGGATCTCGAGTGCAGTGTGACGCTTGTGATATTCTTAAAGCTGTGAGTTTTAGGATGACTTCGGTTGGCTAGTCAGCCGAGGAGTGTGTACGAAAAGCGAAAGTGAATTCAGATTAACCATTACGACAATTCTTTGCGATAGTTAATAATATAGTTGTGAACAGGAGTGTTGGAATTGTTATTATTAATTTGTGATGATGATTCTTTTATTAACTATATTGGGTATTGAACGGATAAATAATTGTACTGATTCTAAGTAACTTTATTCATCGAATTGTTGAAATATTATTATTGGTGATTAAAGTTAAAAATTCTACATAAATGAGTCATAACTTTAAAGTAGAGTTTATTTCATTGAGATCACATCATGACTGACATAATGAGTATTTTAAGTTGTTGTGAGTCTAATAGAAGTTAAATCGTTGAAAGTAGGAACTGCTTTTCTACAGCTTTAATTAGAGCCGACGGTGTAGATTTGACACAAGGATGCAGTTTGATGTTCTTGCATAGTTGACGTGAAGATTTTGATCTTTCGATCTGATTTGATGAAGGATATTAGCTCAGCCTTGGTTCATTTGTTTCCGTTGAGCCTTTTTCCTCAGCATGGAAATGTTGTATCGGGCAACCAACTAGAAATAAATTCAAGTTATATAAGCGATGGGGATGTACTGTAAGAATTATGACGGTGGCGATGATAGCGAACCTCTGAGACGAAATCTGTGTAGATTATATGATTCTTCAGGTTCTGCGAGCGTCTTGCATTTTTACTTTGTTGTTGAAGCACTCTGTCCTTATTGCTGGTGATTGAGTGCAATGAAATGGGTAATGAAGGAGACCGAATTGATTGAGGAGTTTGAAGTCCCCAATGAATCGCAAATATTGGTGTCAAAACAAAGAATTTCCACCCCATAATTCTAGCCTCGAGTACCTGAGAGTATATGAAACAGATTTGATTGAGATTTAGTCATCCCTCACCAGGACGAATTTGAACTCGAGTTTTGATAACGAAGCGAGATGAGCTACTGAAAAATTACTCAGCTAACCTGAGAACTTCGCGTGAAGCCGTAGCCAATGAAGCGTTCATCATGTTTAGGTATGTCGTCCGCACTCACATAAAATGGTTCGTAGTGATTCATTTTATTGTCAACATTATGTGATATTTTTATTGGTTCCTCTTGCAAATTGGTTGACATCCAGCTGAAATCAAATTAGAGCAAATGGAGTGGCAAATTTAGCTTTTATGTTACATCAGCACCTGACATGCTTCACTTTTTTCGTGTGTAATGAACTCACGCAGAGTAGTTTGATGCCCAGTGACCATATCGGTAAATTTTTAAGTGAAACTGTCTTGCAAGACCTCGCTTTACGTATGCATTCAGGTCTTTCTTGGAGCTGGGGTAAGGCAGCGATTTGTCTAGCTCGAATACGGGAACCACATAAGCGCATCTGTAAACAAAAGATGATTTCCAAATATTTGCTTGAGTGACAGTACAAGCTGTGAAAGATTAACTAAGGAACAAGGATAATCGTGCCACTTACTTGTGACATTTGGATTGCATACTGGAGTAAAATTCGTTGAGTGCGTAGGAACTATTGGGTCTTGGAATAATGTCTACATCAGTCATGAAAACCCAAGGAGTTCCGCAGTTCTGAGAAATAAAATATGAATCTCTTTACCTACCTCTGTGCCAGTAGATTAAATATTGAAATGTCCGTTCTTACCTTCCTCGCAATATTTCGCATGTGGTTCTGCGGGTATAAACTGCCTGCGTCGAGATATATCATTTTTTTCATTAACGAAATCATGAATTCATGAGGTTGTCCACAGGGATGATCACTATCACTAAAACTCTCCCAGAAGGACGTTTCATTAAGGAAGTTGGGAGCTTCAAAATCGATTGGCACCACCAGATGAATGGAAACAGTTTGGGAGAACAGGACATTGCATCTCTTCATGTAAGCGACAAAAACGGTGAGAATGCCGAACTCTTCTTCGTTTCTAACATATACCGCGAGTGAAATTGGGCCCAGCCATTTTTCGGACACTTCGCCGATGGAAGCGATCCTATCTATAGAACCCTGTGGGCGCAACCAAATAGAGTGAAATCAATTGAGAAGCTTCAAGAGGAGTTGTCAACTTCCGATTACACTGAAGGTTACATCGTTCTACTTTTCACGATCAATGGAGCACAAAAATGACTCTCATCTCACTCTCATTTCGTCACATTAAGACATTAGGGGAGATGCATTTTATTTAGTTGCAAAATCATTCAAAAGAATTGGCTTCACTCGTCTTACCTGTGTAGCAAGGCATACGTTAAACTTATTCGTCAGTTTATTCCATAACTCTGCCGGCCATACCCAGTCATATATTTTTAGCTGAAAGATAAAAATTTAGTGAGTCACTTAATGCTGCACACAAGTACCAGAGAGAGATATATTTAGCATTCATGGGTCTAATATTTTGGTGAAATATGATACAAAAAATGTTAAACAAGAAATATTTGTCAGGTTGCGAGTATTAGGTTGCTCAACCGTAATAATCCGGAAGTGAGTATAATACAGAAGTGATACATTCAAAATGTTTATAACCCTGCGTGCGTTAACTTTGTGTCATCACCAAGTTTTTGAGATACATAGACAATTATATTATTCTCGTGTATGATGAATAGAGCAACCAATACATTTATGACTTTGTCCACGCATATATGTTGTTAGCATTGATTTCTAGTGTGTCACGCCATTATCAATTAATGTAATAAGTTCAGGAATAACTCTCACCATTCTGCGGTCATCTAGTCTGGGTTGAGACCAAGGAATATCCGGGAGTAATGAGTGTTTTTCGGTGTCATTTGACACATTCCCCAGGGCCAAGTGGATAATTTCATGACCATTATTATGATTGCTGAATGGAGAAACAATTTTGTAGCAAACGGGCGATGCTTTTCCTCTTGAAAAGTGTATTACTTGGTTGGCACAGAGTAGAAGTATAAGAGCCAGAAGCACAGCTTGGATGTGTCGAAAGAGGAAACGGCAAATGTAATTGTTTGTGCACCATCGCATAATTTTTGTCTTTCTGCTTACTCGCAGGTTTGACAGGTCAGGTACGAAATATAATGATTGTATGTAGTTTGGCAGACCTTTAAGTATTTTGAGTATTTAAGAATCTTTACATTCTACGATTGACACATAGTTTCCAATAAAGCACTATATTCTCAGTAAACCTCACTTTCTCCGGAAAGCCTAACTAGATAATATATATCTACTATTACAGCATATTCAAGTGTATCATTGTGCACAAAAATAGCACACGAGCAACACGATGAATCGCATAGTCTTTGGAAGATACGAAAAGTAATACTGACTTTCTCTGGGTACTTTTGTGTATATTTGTGTGTATAAAATATATAGTCTCTCCGTCTTCCCTACCCGGTCGTCTTTCTCTTATACATGAACGCAATCGCAGTCACAAAAATCAATAAGAATCTGGTGCATCTTCGCTTATTATTACAAGCATTCCTCTAATCAGCGAGGTTTCATGAAACTTTACTCCTGATTATAACTCTCTCTGGCACTCAGAAGGTGTGCGAGGAACTATGAATTACTCAACACATCTATATGAGAGATCATTTGACTGTCTATACAATGTTCGAGAAGGATTATTATAATGTGTCTTTTTACACTCAGACAACACGCACATACACCGCACAATCAAGCGTAGCCTTATGAATGTTTATACGAACTTGTAATCCAGAACAGTTATATACAATCCAGTGATTCTTTCACCGAGAGACACCAGACTACACGTATGAAAAAGGTACTACACACGGACCACAGACTAAAAATGCAGTCGCACCAACTGCACCAACTGTGATAACAAGACAACTTATCTGTGTCACACAGGAATACATGTCACTCATGAGAGAAGATGCAGCTAAATAGTGGGACCCAATAATTCTATTTAAAATCTTGAGCAAGTATCATACTCTCCTGTTGTCTATTAATAACTTATCGACAAAATACAGTGTGGGATAGTTGACTGCAAATTACCATTTAGTTTAAATCTAAATCCTCATTAGTACTCGTCAGAGAGAGATGCATTTGCTGGTCCATGTTCATTAAATAGTAGAAGTGTATGCTGCGGGTTAACAAATGCCAATTAAACGAGAGTGCCAAAACCTTTTTTGATGTGCTAAATATGCTTTATGTTTTGAGATGGACACATTTTCACGTTTTCGTAAAATGTAACGTGCAATGCGGGACTTTAATGACTTCAATGAGACGTGTGTGGGTGTACAAAAGGAAACTTTTTCATTCATATCAGCTTTCCCCGTGTGTGTATGTGTGTGTGCAAAGAGAAAGCGTGTGAGACACACACACAAGTAGAGCCGGTGGTGGCGGCGGTGATGGTGGTGATTTTCAAGTGACAGCACAGCAAAGCATACACACACACAGAACACCGCTTGTTGTCTCCTACCTCCTCTGGACCACCACGTCATTCATACATTAATTTCTTACCGGTGAATTAACTTTCTTACCTTATTAATTAAGTACAATTAATTTTAAAAGTTTATTGGATATTGTAAGGTGGGTGAGGTTTGCGGAGTTTGTTTTACGGTGGAGAGTGACGTGTCTTTTGATTGTTGTTGTAGATTGGAGACGTTTTGGAAGATTTACAGCGATGGAGTTGGTCTTTCAGATTCCGTTTACAATTCTAGCAGTGCCGAATATTAAGTTGAGGAAACCTTCGTGGCTGGTCCAGCCATCGGCTATGGTTATTTTCTCGTTGGCACTGTTCTCGTATTTCCTTGTGACTGCGGGTAAGTGTATTAAGGGCGGAATGTTATTTGGAATTTGTTTTGAGGGTGGAGGTTGATTAATATTTCATTTGTGTAGGAGTTATTTATGATGTTATTGTGGAACCTCCTGGTGTTGGAAGTACGACGGATGAACGAGGAATTTCTAGACCGGTAAGGTTATCATTATTGTCATCTGATGAATTTTATAATTAATAGGGAGATGTGATTTTATGTTAATATTGTGTGTGTGTGTGGATAGGTTGCTTTCATGCCGTACAGAGTTAATGGTCAGTACATTTTGGAAGGACTTGCTTCCAGCTTCTTGTTCACTGTTGGAGGACTTGGGTTCATCATTCTGTACAATAATCACGGCCAAGGAGCATCTTACAAGTCTCATAGCAAGTTAGGCTACTACCTGGTCACTGCTGTGGGGTTCATTTGCGTATTAGTTTCTGTCCTTACCACGCACATTTTCATGAGAATTAAGCTACCGTGAGTTATTATGGATTTTATGAGAGTCCCATGGATTAATTTGGTGGATAAGAATTGTCTAAATTACATTCGTTCTTTGTTTTACAGAGGGTATTACTTACACCCATAGTAAGTCACCTGTAATACATCTTCATCAACTTGTTTCGCTCTCATCAGACGGAATCCTCAATATTCTCTATATATTCACCTCATCAGTAAAATGGTGACCATATAATAATGACATAGTTGTATAATAATCGACTGCTGTTCATGGGACTGACTATACCCAGCTCTATACTAAAATATCTTGCAGCGTTAGATACGCTAATTGCTAAAACAATGTACACCATGTGGTATACACTTTCCAATTATTTATGGTACAGTTAACAAATAAAAATTGCATTGAACTATGTTACTATGTTCTTGATAATCAATATATCGTTCCCTTGAATAATTTCTCTGTAGATACCATATATAACGTGTGAGTTTTTAGACCTTGCATGCAAAATAGTAATACAGCAGCTGATGTGGACTGAAAGCCGGACACGGATATGCGATAGTAATCAACAAAAGCCAGAGGAATATTTCATAGAGACATGGCAATATTATTGCATCTATTGACTAAGGACATAATTTCCCCAAAATCAATAACGTATTAAAAGAAGCTCATGCAACCAATTCCAGGAAAGATAGAAGTAAACACATCGAATGGAGTGAGTGTAGGCGGATTTGGTGGTGTCGAAAAAGTACCACACAACGTAAGAGTTATTTGGAAGACAGGCGCATGATGAAATGAACGTTGGGAATTTGCAGAAGGTGGTTTAGTATGGAGAGTTTAGAGGAAGAAACTCCGCATTAGAGATCTTATAGGCAGAGAGGGTTCTTGTCATTATCTGAGTTTTGCAAGGAATAGTTGGGGACCCCAATCTCTGACGTGTCGGGTGAACCGAAATGCCTTTTCTGCCTTGCTCCCGACTCTTCTCGGTCCTTTCCTCATGTGAGTGCTGAACTGTACACACTCTCTGCCAATTTCCTACACACAGACTATTTTACACGTTTTTCTGTTAAAAATGTAAACCATTTCGCTTATTTAGTCGCTCTTTTGTAGTCGACAATAAGCAAACAATCAACGTCACTCATGGTAAGTCCAACTTTCTTCACTTTCATACATTTTAACGGAGGTTGAGTGTGTCCGAAAAAAGTCTCGCAGGGAGACAGAAGATCGAGTTTAGTTAAGTGAGGAATAGTTTAAACGAAATTCAGGGTTAAGTTCCTATTTTTGGAGAGGTTTAAGGAGCTAAAGGCTGAAGTGGGGCTTAGTGGGGGTGACTTGAGGTACATACATGACGAGTGAGGAAATAATTGATAAAAACGGGTTCAAGGGCTTTTTGCGGTGGAGTCATTTTCTAAGAATCTGACTCAATGCACGCCTTCCCTCTTACATATAGTGAGGTTGAGTCTTATGTGCAGAGTGAGCCATGAGCCATAATGACTTCCTCGAATAGTCGAGTGCATATGTAGGAGATTCTGCTGAAGGTTACGTTATTTCGTACATGAAAAACTCGATCTTTCAGCACAAAGAAAAGAGAGTTGATAATGGATTTGCAAAGTACGGGGAGAATTTCAATAGAAAATTGATCATTGGATGGATGAATGAGCTTTTGGAAGTTGAACAGACCTTTCACCTTACACACATTGTTAAGCATTCTCGGGATAGATTAGTGCGTCTCTGGAGCCTCTGAGATGCACTATGCTCCCTAAAGCCCTTTTTACATAGACAATCTGCGTGCACCAATCTTCATGCATACCACTTTCTCCAATATGAGTGGCACGTA